>SZWC01006677.1:71234-120583 GCA_023375785.1 Penium margaritaceum | reverse complement strand
GGGAGAGAGAGAGAGAGAGAGAGAGAGAGAGAGAGAGAGAGAGAGAGAGAGAGAGAGAGAGAGAGAGATTGGAATGGGGAGAAATTGTAGAAAACGAGGGATTGAAAATGATAGAGCAACCATAATTGGGTTGTATGAAGATTTGTACTTTGTGATCCTTGACAATGGGAAACGACAAAAATATTATGGTTGACCCTCGCCAAAAAGGCAATTCCTTCGTGTGCATTTTTTTGCTCTCATTCTCATGGGTCATGCATACCATTCACCTCGCATGATCTATACACATAGTTTATGCCAGCTGGTCCCTCAACTCTTGTGTTTTTTACGGTGTGCGCCTTGCATGGAGAAGTATGAATGATATTGCACATCATCCGTGTGGTTTCCAAGCGATGAAAGTTGCTCTCGCCCATCCTATCTCGCATTAAGACGAGGTTGTCTACAGCCATGCACAATGAAATGAGTTGGACCAAGAAGGTAGGACATGGAAAAGGAGGAGCCCATAGAGAACGGAAAAACGACATTCCACAAAACCAATGATGTTGTCTAAAACAATGTAAGAACTGGCATGATGCCGATTGAAGTGCTCTTTTGGACATGAAGGCATCCTTTGTCCCATGTTCCTCTCTGAAAAGTGGTGGGGGGTCCATGGAATGGCGTCAGGCAACCATTGTTGGCAAGGCATACAGCATCAGCCAGCCAATAAGTGCCATACGGTGCCCTTGGTACATTGTCCACTACATGCTACAAGATAGCAGCATCATGTGCAGACCATTTCCAGCCCTTTCACGCAAGCAAAACTATGAGGTTCAATTATGGAATGATCAGGACTCTTTGAGCTTTATTGGCACCTCTGTTTCAATATGGGACACACTGGAGGGTTGTAATGGTGATTAGGACATGAGTTCCATCGGTTTCTCTTTTTTTTTGCATTTTGAAAAATGTGTTAGGTAGTTTGACCTCCAAGACCACTAAGTAGGCTGACCACAATCAGCGGTTGGAATGGATATTACCTCATTGCGAATCCTTTAGAGAGCTATCCCAAAGTGGCCGACGTATACATTAAATGTGTTTCTAAATCATTGGTATCTCTCTTGTGCCATGCGGTTGGAATGGTTATAAGTATAGTAACATAGTTAAACAAACATCCGCTCTCTAGCAAAGACGTGAGTTACCGTAATAGTGCGTAAAATTTTGAGGAAATAAACTAAGAATAGGAAGGCAAACAGTTGCACATGTAGGTAAAGAATACATGGGGAAATTGTTTTTCTTCATGGGCCTGGCTGGACCCTGGCAGTTTGCATATTGTGCGATTTTTGATGTTTGGAGTTGTAAGTTTGAAACTTCTTGCGCTCGGCAGCGATGTTGCGCATGCAGCAACTTCACTTCGTGGTTTACATTACGGTGTGTGTACGTGCATTTTTTTTTCAGAGTTTACCGTGTGGTGAACTGCAACATGCCATTAGGCCTCGAATGTGTCCCATACACACGACATAGCCTAGGGGCAAATGGAGAGAAACGCGCGTGACACAGGTTAGGAAGAAGGACACATGCTGTTTCCTAACTTAGGACAAAGTAAAAAAAACCTTAAAAAAATCAAAACACCTTTAGATACCAGTACGGTATGTCAAAGAGTGCCGCTTTTTGGCAGAGGCACAGCTCTCCAGATGCCCAGAGACTCACTCTCACTCAGCAGTCTTGAAGAATCTACGCAAACTGCGCTTAATGAGGTTGTGGACCCATGCCAGACCATCATATCTTCCCTCGTGCTCTGGCTGGCAACAGAAAGGCTGGAGGACGATGGACATTCCAGACACCAGAGTCATTTCCATGATTTTACCAGTGTTGACAACGTCTTCCACGTCAAGGAGCTACTCTAATGAGGTCTATGAGAATTGTCGAACAAGGTAGTCTTGCTGGTTTGCCATGCTTCACAAACGTCGGCTTGGCTGTCTTTGTTGGGATCTCCTTTGTAATGCGTTGCTCTTGCTGAATGGGTGCTCTAAACGACATTTCAAACAACGGATACTCATCGGTCTTCCAACGAGGTGACAAAAGGGCTTTGACAAAGTAATGTGCCCTCCAAAATGGCTCCGTGGAGTCAAGCAGTGGACTTGTACTCGTGATGGACAAGGGGAGCTACGACCTGGTTTTGGCAAGGTATCCACGTGAAGGAGAGAGGCTGAGGGACTGTACGGAGAGGACCATTTGAGGCATGGTAGTATGACGATAAGAGAATTCACGGGCGCAGTCTACAATCTGTTGCCTTGTCGCGAGAAGGGATGTCAACCGTCTAGTTTCCGTCAATGTCTTTTGGGTCTCTGTTTGGGCTGGTGTCATGTCCAAGTTGTCTGTGGCTAATGCCTTTCTCAGCACGTGGGTTGTTTCCTCAAGAGTATTTTTCTTTTCACACTAGAATTTTGTCATTGCTAAAGAGAAGGCTACTCCAAACCTGGATCCAGGTTAACAACGAGATTTGTAGGTCGCTTCTCCAGTTGTCAACCTGTTTCCGTCAGTTCTTCATGAGCCTTTCGACAAGACAACATTGTAAAGTGTGGTTCAACACAGTTACCACTCCATAACAAGCTTTATATTAGTAAAGGTAGACGACGAATGCACTTCTTGTGACATGTTTCCTGTGTATCGCACATGTATATGTTAAAATCTCTTTTTTCTTTTTCCGAGTTATCCCTAACACCACCTAAATTTAATGTGTTGCCAGACTTACCATGTGTAAGTCTTGCGTCTTTAAAAGACCCCTACACGATCGACGTCCAAGGTCCATGCCGACCAAACAAAGCATCCCATCCTCACCACATGCTGGTTGCCATTTGGACCTCCACATCTAATGGTTACTCACATATTCACCGCCATCTTGGCCAGGCCGACTTTTAGAAACCACAATTTTGAGAAATATTTCTAGACAACTCCCTTTTACAAAAAGTGGCACTGTTAATATCACTAGGTTGCTCCCATTTTCTATCCCATTTCAAGGTCACTCGTTCTTTAAGTTTTCACTAGGTCGTCCTCGTGTGTTTTTTGTGCATCTTCAGCTTTTCCCTATTCCCATTGGTAACATCAACATCACCTTAGCAAGTCATCATCATCTACGCCACACAACGTTACTACACAAATAGAACAGTAATGTATACGTGCAATAAAAAAGCATGGTTCAATGCGAGTCTGATCTATAAGTTGAAGAGTGG
The DNA here is from genome assembly GCA_023375785.1 of Penium margaritaceum. Lineage (NCBI taxonomy): Eukaryota > Viridiplantae > Streptophyta > Zygnematophyceae > Desmidiales > Peniaceae > Penium > Penium margaritaceum. The sequence continues at coordinate 117,380 of SZWC01006677.1, read as the reverse complement.
TTATTCAATTGTAACTCGTTACTTATGTCTCTTTTTTTTCTTACTCTAAGTGACATGGCAAAGTACACGTGTTAAAGGGACTAGCCGATATTGGCAGATTTCTCTGAGTGTTAAAAGAAGCCTGGTCAAGGATCACACTTAACATGGATAAAGTGTCATTACCCGTCATGTTAAATTCGTGGTCACGTCATGGGTCGTCCGATGTTTTCTCTCAAAGGTGACCATTGTGGATGGGGAATGTCTCGTTGGTTTGATTCCTTTTTTTCTATGCAAGGTTTGCTGGCTTCTTTAATTACACCAATAAAGGACAGGTGACATGATTCCACTCGCACATCACAATCAGTTTGACCCTTCTAACATGGACATTTCCAAGTAGAATATCCGTAGGATTTGATTGGTTCCATGCCCATAATTTTGTTGATTTAAAGAACCATGCCACTAAATATGTAGATGAATGAATGATTGGGAGAAAAAAACATCTGATTTTGTGAGAAAACACAGCTCAAGGGAACGCCACCGGTAGTTTTTGTGCATGTTTGCAACTGTCAAGAAACAGTGCATGTAACTGTTAGGGTATTGAGGATGTGAGCGGCTGAGCGATGAGCTCACTACCACTCGATGCCCTCACTAGTTTTGAGATGCAAACCACCTTGATATGCAGTGAGTCACTACAGGATGGGACTGCCAGATAAAAACCAACACCATTCAGTCTAGGGGGAGGTAACTGGTTATCAACCCCGGTAAGCAAGCACCAAAAAACACCACATATTGAATGTTTGGGTAAAATACTCAAAACCTATAACTCTCATGGAGAGGCGCGATAGCTGTCGATGGCTCTCTCCTACATGTCATGAAGTATATCCTCCATACAACTTGACTACAACACTCCCTTTGTCTGCCTCATGACACCCTACTGATCGTTAACCTTGATATTAATGTTCTTAGTGATGGTCAAAATTCTTTGAAAATAGACTTTCATTGAATTCAAAAGTACCAACAAAATAATTTCAAAGGCAATTCGACGAATTCAACGATCTACCCTTGTGGTTTCGTTTGTTTGATTATAGGGTTCGTGGGCTAGTGGTTCTTGGCATGTTTTTGTCGGTGCGCATAATCTTTTTGAGGGGTAATGCTCAACCGTGGTGCGCGTCATCTTTTGTGCGCGCGCACTTAACGTGCTGTCAAAACCGGCCAGATGCTTGAGCAGTCACGCGGAACCGGCCAGTCAAGTGACCAGTCGCGTGACCAATCAAGTAAAACCGACCAGCCGCGTGACCTGTCCAACCTGACCGGTCAAATTTGACCGGTCAAACGTCCACACGGTCGAGATTGACCGCTCGTGGCTTCAAACATCGGAACAGGTCTCCCTAAAACATCGAAACAAAACAACTCATCTGGAGCAATCGTCAAATTTAACGTACTACCCACCACTTTTTGTCGAATTTAAGCATATATCCTAAATAACTCCGGAACCCCTAAAAGTTGATCGCATCAATTATGCAACAAGTCAGTCGTCAAATTCAATGATCACTAGGGCAGTGCACATGGCGGCTGAGTCTCTCACCAGTTCATCAGCTGCAAGAAGGTGGTGAGAGTGCATCAAGGTCAGACGTCACTATACATCACCTGTGCATACAACAAAGAACCCCCATGGCGCACTGACGACAAACGTGCAAACACTCACTATTGTGATCTGAGTCATACCTGTTAGTTTGTCTAGCTTACTATGACCACTCGTCTTTGTCCAACTCGTGCAGAACCCTGATGCGGACCCTGTTTGTGCCAGAACACTATGGGATGGTGGTTTACCCACGAGTACCATGCAGATGACTACCACAGCGCCCCGGTTACTTGATGGGGTCGTATGCCGTTTTTTGACATTGTCTAAGGTTTTCTCGATGGACTGGATATTCAAACCAAGTTACATGTTGTGTAATTTACGTCCACCATTTATTGGCAAACACATGCATATGTACAATCGGTTCACCTAGCTTGAGGCTCTATAGCTATAGGATTAGACGGGTCTACATCCCGACACTTGTCTATGAAGCTATGGCAAACACAATGATTTTGGATTGGGTTTGAGGATAAAGTAACCAATGTCGCGTTGCACTGTGGCAGGCACGATGTTTCACTCGCGTTGCACTGTGGCAGGTACTTATGCTGTGTGCTTGTTAGTTGTCATTTCTCTCTACCTGTTAAAGCTTTTGATGCTTATGACAATCTACGCGTCTCCCTAATCCAAACCTTGTTGTTTTGTGCATTGCCTCGCATGCCAATACAGCACAGGTAGCAGTAACGCGAGTCGCTACCACTGTTACAGTTGCAAGAGCACCCACGTGGCATACTTGTAATAGCACAACCTAAAAAATTATTGCAATTGAGAAGATGCAGCAGAAATAGGAGCCTGTACTAGCAGTAGTAATTGGCATTAGTAGCAAGAAGGAACAACACGGATGTACAATAATGAGCAATGGTAGTAGTACCACATAACAGTAGTAGCCCGTGGTAGAAACAACTCAATGCAGCATCAAATAGCGGTAGTGGAGGCAGGAACAGCCAGTGACAACAACAGGCAAAATTAGCGTGTAGCAGTAGCAGCAGGCAGTAACAATATCGCAGTAATAGTAATAATGACAATGACACAATATCATTAGCAACAATAGTATATGCGCAGCCATGGACATCGTACTTGCGTGATGGTACAATGCGTAATGCAGCAATAGTAGTTATGCAGCTCCAGTTGAGTGTCACAAACGTGCATCATGGCTACGTAGTTGTACTACTAAGTAGCAACAATAACCATGGCAGTTGGCGGAAATAGCCATTGTTGCTGCCGCTAGAGGGGGTGACGAGGTCATCCCCTCCTCTTACCTTGTACAGAATTCACAAGAGACAAAAAGGAGTGGGAGAACTTAGTCGTTAATGTCATCATTGACATCTCTTACGCAAACAATCCCTTACTAACACTAGTAGGGAGGTGTTCAAATCAGCATTTGGGTCAGTACAATATTTGGATAGAATGTCACTTCTTTCTTGTATTTCAATACCTCAAGAAACACTACTGATTCCTTTTTTGACAACTTTGGTTTACAGACCCATACTGAAAAGCACTTATTGTGCCCATCCGTGACAAAAGGCAAGGGGCTGGTCGAACCCCCATCTTCCTCCTCTTCAGGCGTCACAAGCACACAATCACATGTGATTTTAGTTGACCTTTGTTAGGTATAGCATGGGACGTGTCATAAGCAGGTATGTCAGGTTGACGTACTACAAGTGCTCATGGACTTAGTGCAGGGGCACAAGGGGGCCTCAGAGCAGATTAGGATGAGCCGCTAGAGCTATGCCATGAGTCTAGCAATCTACCCCATACCCATCACCCAGGTCTCGTTACCCTGGTTGTAGATTGAAACCCGGGATGAGGAGCAGATGGATGGCGCCTCGTAAGAGGATGACATTTGCGTCCCCAAGATTGGGTTTGTGAGCTGTGTTTGGGATTATAACATGCAACCCCGATACCATCTCAACATGAGGACCAGTCACGCTGGTCAGCAGGGTTTACCTTTGTCGGTGTTCCTCTCAATGGTGGTCTTTATGCACTACATCCATCTTCACTGGAGCTTGGGGTAGCCTTCCCCATGGAGTGACAATCAAAGGACCTTGAGATGCCTCCACCCCACTATGATAGCGATGCAGGCTTTGACTCATTGGAGGTTTTCTTTTAAGTGTGAGCTAACGTGGAGGGCGTTAGGCCCTACTGCTAAATCCAGTATCAGATTGCCGCCAGGTCCAGACAAAATTGAGAGCGATGCTCGGTCTTCTCTATGCCATGCCGTAGGAGACTCTAGTTCACTTTTGCCCATGCTTAGGCATGGCAGGGATCGGGACTGGAGGGACCCACGTCAAGACTGGGAGATGGCCTTGACACTGCTTGTTACAGATACCCACACGATAAGGGCAGCCTGGTTGTACGAGTTCCAATGCCTCTATCAAGGTCCCATGGAGCTCGCAGCTGACTACTGGCGATGCGCAATGTGCATCTACATGTGCCTCGAGATTGGTGGTGTAATGCAACTCTGGACACTCGTTGGAACACATGAATGTTTTCTTAGGTTTTGACCCTATTGCTCTGTTCACGTATTCCGAGTCCCTCCTTATGCTCTCTTGGACCCATTGTCTATTCCTTCAACCAACATTGGTACACGAGATACCCATCGCGCATTAGTAGAGCCTACATGTTGTAGTAGTGACTGCGACACCTCGGACACCTCTATCCAACCTTACATCCCCTGCTTCCCCCTCCTCTCCTTCTATCCCAAGCAGCTAGACTCGGAGCATTACAGAAATTACACAGGAGAAGAAGGGGAAAAACATACACAACAAGAGGCAACAGAAGCAGCAGCCAGTGGATAGTAGAGTGGATAGTATGCCCATTATTAAAATCGCAAAGACGCTCACCACTATCCGGAATGCTAGTGGTCTCTTGACTAGACCAGGATCACATTTGGCCTCCACGTGGCACACATGCAATGGATGTCTTCTGGGGATACATGGCAGGTCGTGTCGCGACCACAATAGAGGCCTCCATTTCCACAGGCAGTAGCGGTGATGAGGACCCCCATGATTGCATCATTGCCGAGCTTCATCAGCTATTGTGCTTCACATTTAGGGATGTACAAGTGTGTCATCACAGTCGGGTGTTACAGAGAAAGTTTTTCCTACTTTCTTTGATACACATGATGATCCAAGTGGGGAGCACTGTCAGGTTGTTATGAGGATGGACGCGACAGCACCGCCTGGCTTGACGAATCACTGATTTGTGCTGTTTTTTGTTGTTCTGAGTCCTTTCCTTTGTGTCCAAAAGAGGTGTTTTATTCCGTGGCCTGTTTAGTGTCAATGATAGTTTACGAGGTGAGTGGTATCTGAATCATCAACTCCAGTGACGTACATCACATGACCTTCTGTAGTAGTAAGCTTGTGGCTGGCGACCCCGTTACGTCTGTTTCGTTTGCTTGCATGGGATCTAGCCAGTCCTTGCATTTTCTTGGAGTTGGATTCATGCGGTGTGTATCGCCTTTATACATTTCCAGTGCGCTCTTTGTACCTGGTCTTGAGCTCAGCTTGATCTCTGTTTGTGCATGCAGCATGTTGGGTCTTTCTATTTTTCACTCTGCTAACTCTACCATAGTGACTGTTTGTGACACTTGTGCCATTGTTCTTTGTGCCTTAGTTATGGATGATTTACATCGTGTGTTGTGTTGTACTCCCTCTGACTCTTTCCTTTCCTCCCTATCCTTGTTTGTGTTTTTCACTGGTGTTTCCTTACCCGAGCATCCACGATTGCTACATCATTGCCTTTGCCATGACAACTCAAGAACTATGTTTGAGCTCATCCGAGTACAACCAGCCCTCGGAAGCCGCCTAAGAATGATTGCCTCATCTACCCCCACGGTGAGATGCATCACTACACTTACTCTGCCTCCTCTTACTGAGCAATGCATCCACAAGAGTTGGTCCTCTTGGACCTTCTCGGTCCCCTCAAAGTCCAAGCGCTCTCCAATTGGGTTCGATACGTTCTCATCTTGACTCGTAACTTCATCTGGATGTGGTGGGTGTATAACCTCTACCAACATAGTGATACTGCCTTGGCGGTCGATCTGTGGTTCGTGATTGTTGTGGGCCTATTTTGTCACACCCTCCACACATTTTGTTCTGATCGTGAATGGGAGTTTCTTGGCAAGATGGACACATTCTTCGCTGGACCTATTGTTTTCCACAGGCTCTTTGTCCTTCCCATGCCACAAGAGAACAATGAGTATGAGCACTAATCAAAGTACACCGCTGAGGATATTAATCATGCCATGCGGTCTCAACGCAGTCTTCTTGATTCGTTACTTTTAAGGTCTTCTCCTACATGACGTGAGACTGGAACCACATGTAGCACATTGCCTCTTCCAAACCACCTCACGTTGTATGAGTTGTGGTTTGGCCATCGCGCCGATCTTCCTCTTCCTCAGGTTTGGGGGTTCCCAACCTATATTCAGTACACCAAGGACCAGTAGGGGTCCAAGGTCTCACCTTGGGGTGGCATGTTTGCCTTCCTCACCATTTTCCCAAAAACAAAGGCTTGGAGCTTTTGAAACCCCGCTCATCACCTTATTGTCGAGTCTTGAGATGCCCTCTTGTTTTTAGCTCTCGCCTACTGTGATATGTCCTGCATCTCATCACAAGCCACCGACCACATTCTTACCTATTTGGAATCTTGACGGATGGGGGAGTCTAGAGCTGAGACCTCCCCACCTGTGGTCGCGTCTTTGGTTGATGACGATTCGGTTGTCTTGGCTATGGGTCCAGTGGCCTCGTTGATCCCTATCGATGCACCTGATCTCTTACCAGGGTCAGCCCCCCCAAGCACACCTGATCACGCCCTTGTGTTAGTCCCTTCGCGCAAACCTGATCCCGTGCATGTGTCACTCCCCTTGGGCACACCTGATCCATTGCCAATGGCAGTCCTACTCTGAACACCTGGTCTTGTTCCTAGACTTTTTTCTCCTTTGTACAAGCCGGCTACCCCATAAAAACCAGTTCCTGTCCATGTGCCTTCTACAATTGCACCCTCTCTCTTTCCCTATGAGTCGCCAATAACAGCAACTGTGGCCAAGCCAACTGCTCCACAGCCCGAGATGAGCACATCGATAGTGGGCTACTCCCACGATTCTGGTTGTCATCCTTGATCACTGGCCTCTAGAGTTGAGTGGGTAGATGACTAGGCACCCGGACACCCTTTTCGTAGTGTTGAGGTGGTAAGCGTGATACAAAGGCCCTTGGCATGCGTCCCCAGGTAGAATGCATTGAGGTAAACCCAATGTATCATGTCGGCCACGAATTGGTCTCCCATGAATTCTTGGTTGCTTGCAACGTTGTAGCTGATATTGTCGTGGTCAGAATGAGTATAGTGGCATCTGTTTTGGCCATCCAAAACTCTCCCTTGACGGCGCTTGATCCAAGCACATTGGAGGAGATGGTCTTGGCTGATGATGCAAACTATGGTGAGTTGCTTGTGAGGATGAGCTAAGAGCCATCCATGAGCATGATGACTATGAGCTTGTCGGCCTCCCACCAAGACGGGAAACTGTATAGGCCAAGTGGATCTTTTACAATTAGGTGAATTCTGACGGTGTACATCATAAAGTTGAGGCCCGCTTGACCATGAATTCGTTCTCACAGGTTGAGGGTGTGGGTTTCACCAAATAGGCATTCAAGAACAGAGCTTTCACACTGTTCAAGCACAACTAGGAGCTACATCAAATGGATGTGAGCAACACGTTCTTCCATGGACATCTGGAACCAACCTATGCGGCAACCAACTCGAGAGATTATCCAGTACAACAGTTTTCTTAACAAGATCGAGATGGAATACTATATGGATCTTTAGTTTCAAGCCTTGCAATCTGAACAAGTACGGATTGGTTGAGGCTGCGGGAATCTATTGGCATGGAGAACAAGTTGTTGTATTGGAATTGGAAGACCTTTGCGCAAAGATAATCTGTACGCTCCGCGACCCGTCGGTGGCAGTTAACATGAAACCTAGGAAGACCAAACAAGCACTCTTGGATCACTATCGGTGGTCAAGATGGAGTGTCAATTCCTGTAAGTATTGCATGACTTGTAATCTACGTCTTTGGAACAACGCTAGTATCAATGATCTTACTAGACTCCTCAAACAAATTCCCCTACTTGGGACTCCATGGGATTACGGCAACGTGGACATTATTACTGGTCTTCCAAAAACTGCTTGTGGCCACAATACAATAGTAGAGGTTGTGGATATTCTTGCAAAGATGACACATTTCATTCCTAAAACCACTAATGTGAACACAGAGGAGACCGTTTTTCTCTTCTCCAAGGATGGCGTGAAGTACCACGGCTTGCCGTTGAGTACTATCTCTTATCAAGACAGAACCTTTACTAGTATTTTCCAGCAAAAGATGTACTTCTACTTTCGCAGCAAGTTTCAACAGTTGAAAGGATTTCATCCTAAAACCGAAAGAAATGCAAAGAGCATGAATCGACCTCTGAAGAAGATGATCTGCATATACATGGACCCTTCCATGAATTACTGGGACATATTCCCAGCACTGGCTGAGTTTGCAATGAGTAACTCGATGAACGAGTCCATTTTGTTTGTGTTGAACAATCATCAGTATCCAGTGATTTCTTCTTCCTTCGTGAAGATTGGGAGTAGAAAAGGATAGCTTCCTTATGCTCAAGCCTTTTTGAGTGCATAGAGTACGTGTTGCAGGAGGCAAAGGGTCACCCTCAAGCGACTTGGTTTTTAAGCTGGTCCGGGCAGAAAATCCCTCCCACATGTTGGAAAAAGTCACTACAAGGTCTCGTTTAACATCCATGACATGGTGTTGCTTAGCACTAAGAACCTTTAGCTGAAATCACCAGAGACGTGAAAAACATCATGGAAGTGGATTGGGCCATTCATGTTATTGCATGCATCTTGCCAATGGCATACCGGTTGTTGCTTTCGTCAAGTATAAAGATACACGATATGTTTCATGTGAGCCTGCCCACTGAATACATGGCAGAAGGAACTGTTCAGCCACCATACGTAGACCTTGCTGCCAGCGATAAAAACGATGTCCTTCGCCTATAGAAGCATCAAGAGCGTACACTATGGTCGTGGGTTGTTAGGGAATGCCTTGTTCATCGGGCGAGTTGTAGGCTTGAACATATCTCACAAGAGCTTGAATCTTGCTTTTCCACGGGGTTGGTGAACACGTACTGGAACAAGCTGGCAGCTCGTACAGATCAATGCCACTTGAACGTAGAAACTGTGAAAACTTTTATCGCTAGCTAGGATTCGTGGAAAACGATCACACGAGGTTGAGGAAATCTAACATGGTTGTTGTGCGGATGCTCCATTCGTGAGGGGGGAGGTGGCTATATGCTGTCCAACAAGCTGTAGCTTAGGTCCAAGTGCCATGTACATGTTCATGTTTAGCTTGTGTTGAAATCAACCATTTTCTTTCACAATGTTGACACTGTTGGGCCCTCCTACTTGTTGGTCATGAACCGGGACGGTTCATAATAAGTGGGATGGAATGTAGCGGGAAGGCCGGTTTGGCCCTCCCACCTCACAATAGCAAGGGGGTGGTTCACAACCACCCATTGCTATTGCAAGGGTTGGGCGGTGGCCAGCCACTTGCACGCCACTGGCTGGCTGGTGGCCGACCAGTTGTGTGGCTGGTAGCCAGTCGAGTGACCGGCCGGCCACCCACCGGCAAGCCACAGGCCACCGATCGAGCTGGTAGTTCTATCAGTAACTGAGAGGCCATGAGTGCCTTGTGGGTGAGGCTCACAGCCTTGTGCTGTCGCCTTCACTCTCCCTCCTAACCATCAAGAGCGGACGCGGAAGATGGATGGGGAAAGTGAGTGAGAGGGTGATGCATGCGTCAATGAAAATTTGTTGGACATGCTCTAGCAGGAGGGCCGTTTCGGCCCTCCCTCCTCGCTGAAGCGAGGGGTGGTTTCGCACCACCCCTCACGTCAGCGAGGGCTGGCCGGAGGCCAGCACTTTGCTGGCCGCCGGCCAGCTCACTGCCGGCCGGCTGGACGGCTGGCGGCCGGCCAAGCGACCGGCCGGCCATCGGCCGGCCAGTCGCCAGCCACAGATCGCGGCCTCAGCCCGATCGGCGGCTGAGGGGCCACGAGGGCCTCAAGGGCAAGGCCTCGTGGCCTCGTGCCCTCGCCCCCCCCTTGCCCTCCTTGCAAACCAGCAAAGCAAGGACAAGGGATTGGGGTACCGAGGGTGAGGAGAGAGAGCTGGCGCGAAATCGCCAGCGTGCCTCGCACGCGACGATTTTGCGCCAGAACGGCAAAACGTAAATCGAAGTCTGTTTACGACAAACTTTGATGTAAAGTAAACAAAATAACTCGTGCGAACACACAAGTTCAAGGTAAAAACCCCCGGTTTGGGTCCCAAAACCAGGGGTTTGGTTAAAAACGGATATGGGCCTCCAGAGACTCGAAATATTCGAGTCTCCCTGCTCTGGGTCGTTGATGATGATTGCCCCTAAGTCCTGCAAAGGGGGTAAACCCCTGACGCGGACTGAGAACGCCATTCTGCGAACTCAGACGACGACTTCAGAGCAGGAGCTAGAGACTCAACACGTTACAGTGGTATCAGAGCTAGACGACCCTCACGACAAAGAGTTCGACGGAAACGGTGGCTACGACATAGATGAAATGCCACCGGCAGCTGCAAGCAGCAGCAGAAACACCAGAAGGGACTACGGCATCTACGATTCACCGTTTGAAGCACCGTAAAGTGCGTTAGGAAGCTAGAGAGGAGCTCTATTTTTTGGGGCTTCTTCTCCACAGCCTCTCCTCACCTCCAAGGGACCTTAGGGGATTTTTTGGGATGGGGTGGGGAGTGCCCACCCCCAAACCACCAAGTTTTCCCCTCTCTTCAAGGTTCCCTCCCTCCCTCCTTCAACCAAGAAATTGGGACAGCACTTCATCCCAAGGCCAGGGGCTCTCAAAGCTTGATGAAGCTCTAAAAAGAGGGAGGACTACACCTTGGGGACTTTTGGCGGCTCCCCCAACGCCGCTGGCTCAAGGAGGACGCCGCCAAGGGGCGCGAGACGTGCCAAGAAGACGCAAGAAGAGACCAAGGAAGACCAGAAGACAAGAAGACAAGAAGACAAGAAGAAATGCAGTCTTTTTGCTCTTGACCTTGTACTTGCTTGTGTTCTTACTCTTTTTCCTAGTTTTGTGAGCGGTACTCACACTTCTTGTTACTCCCTTGTATTGTTAATTTCTGTTTTCCTAAATCCTAGTTGCTACCAAGTGCCGTGAGTCACGACTTAGGAAAACTAGTTTCTAAACCCACGACCTTGTGCCGACATGGCGGCCTAGGAAAATAGAATTTTAAATTGAAATTGCCTCACCGATTGTGAGAGCTAGATTGGAGGAGGCGATTCCTCCTTGTGAGTTGTGGGGTGATCCTCACAACGACCTTCACGTGCTAGTTGCACGAACGATGAGATGGCAAGTGACGGACAGTCCAAGACAAATAAGGGCAAGGTGGTGACGGCCTCACCACGAGCTCTCGGCGGACTCCAATTTTGGGAGCCGCCGCCGCGAGCACGGTTGCCAATCCAAAGGCAACCGTACCGCCGAAGGCAACCGTGCCGCCTAAGGCAACCGTACTGCCTAAGGCCACTGCACCGCCTAAGGCAACCGACGCTAACCTCGGCGACACCGAGAAGCGTACGGAGGCCAAAAAAGTGCTCGACGAGCACGTCGACGCGCATGTGGGCGACCCCCACGCGACGGACGACCCAATGGAGGAGGATCTCCTAGAGAGGGACCCCGACAAAGAGCACGACGCCGACGATGGTGAAGGCGACAAGGAACGCGACCATCGTCATCGTTGTGTGGCGAACTCGAGCCGATTGCTCGAGAAGGATAAGACACTTGCCGCATCGCCTGATGTTGTCGATGGCAGCGAGACTGCCAAGAGCAGCAAGGGCGCTGAAAGCGGTCACACGGGAAGTTCCCGCAAGAACGAGCCGGACGACGACACCGCGAAGGCAATTTGTGAGGACCGTCGTAGGCTCACAAAGTTTGCTGTTGAGGCAGCAGGACAACTCAGGATCACCACCGATGGTGGGGATACGTCACCACTCGGAGGAATGGGTCGGACTCCCCTTCCTACGATGCGGTCGCAACGGGGCAAGGCAACGCCCACTCAAGCGTCGTCGCCAACAACAGTCTCCTTCGAAAGGTGGGACTTCTTGGAGGCATGTACGCGAACCGTACCCTCTTGCAGTGGGTAAGGGTGCATAGACAACGCGAGGCCCTAGAGGCTATCGCTGATGCTCTGACGACATCAGAGCTCAAGTTCGCGTTCGCCAACCTACTAGCCCACGTCGAGTAGAGCATCACGGACCTTGACTGTGATCACCAGCTGCAGCGCCTGGCCGCCCATGAGGCAAGCCGCCGATGCAACGACCTCGACAAGGCGTTGCAGAGAGTGACCTAGGTGCAAATGCAGCAGCAAGCACAGCGTGCCGCAGCTGCAGATGCCACTGCTGGTGGCAGCGACGACTTGCCTACCTCAACGACTTCGGGGTCGGTCATGAACACGTCCCTCCTTCACAGTGTGGAGATCTTCTGAAAGGGCGTGAAGCTGATCGACAGGCTTAACCGAATGGAGCACATTCTACGTGTCCACAAGGCTCCACTCAGCCAGTGGGGCGACCTTACCACGACGCGACTTAAAGACAAACTCTTCAAGTATGTGGTCAAGGAGTGGACTGCATAGCAGCCGCACCTCAAGTGGCAGCCCATGCCGTGGGAGGCCTTCTGCGCGATCATGCACAAGAAGTGCACCCAACGTGAGGAGGCGCAGCGCGCTTTCCACAAGATCAAGGACTTCAGGCAGCTGGGCAGCTCACTCAAATCCTACTTGAGCGACTTTGCCGCACTTGTGGAGGAAGCCGGAAGCTTCACGGAGGGTGATGGGACTCAGACCTTCAAGTACCCGGAGTGCATGCTGCTAGAGTACTTGCGTGATGGTCTTGCCAATAAGAAGCTGAAGGACAAGACCACCACGACATCCACAGGCCAAGCTTGGACAAGCTGGAGGGCGTTGCACGACTACATGAGCAAAGTGTATTCGGCGAACCCGAAACACTACTCTGATGCACGGCCGAACGCGTGTGCACACCAAGGTCGCGACATGCGCATGGACGCTGCAGGAGCTGGTGGGTCAGCTGGACAGCGAGGCGGGGCCAAGGGCAAGCAGCCTGCAAACCCTCCAGCCAAGAAGGCTGGTGGATACAAGGGCTCCAACAACAAGCGCAGCCACGAGAATGACGAGTTGCAGGCGGTGTGTGAGCGTTGCAACACATCCTTCCGCGAAGGGCTCTGCCACAACTACATGCAACCGGGCCACTTTAGGGCTCAGTGCCCTCAGGCTGCTGGGGGTGGACAAGAGGCTATGACGTTAGTTACAGTCGTAGCACCTCGTGGGGATGGTGCAGCAGGAGGCCGCGGACAGGGCCGTGGATAGGGTCGCAGTCGCGGCAATGGGCCAGGCCGTGGTAACGGACAGGGCCGTGGGGGGGGGTTTCCCCACCCCTGAGTGACGTCAGTGGGGACCACTCAGGGGTGAAACTGGATCATGAGTGTGGGTTCATGTTTTCAGATGAGGATGTTAAACAATTTGAGTTTTTGACGAGTTCAAATTTCTCTGTTGTCTTTTCTCCTCTTGTTGAACCGCATTCTACACTTGCTGACCGACATTGGCCACTAAACCTTGCATCTCCGGACGAGATGCATGATCGTACATGCTTAGTGGTGGCGACACCGACCATCGTGCAAGAGTTGTGTGACACAGTGATTGAAGCAAACGTCCTCAAAGCAATGAGTTCAATCACGTTTGCAGTACCTTTAGTCTACAATTTTGACCCAGTCAAATTTAAAGATTGGAAGGTGCTAGCCGAATTCACACGTGCCCACAAGATGTGGACTCGAGTGGGTGAATCATGGGAGTTGCGTTGCCTGTCGTACAGATTCTGTGTTTATCACAAACTCGGCTTGCCGTCATCGAGTCTGTTCACTCGGAAGAGTGGGGGCAACATGACGATGCAGTTCAAAGGACACCTAGCTGGTGCTCCCGTGAACGTACTTGCTGATACTGGAGGGGACGACTCTTTTGTTAGCCTTGGCTTTACCCGACAGGTTGGCTTGAGGTACGAGCCATCCAATGGTGCAGTTGTTTTCGGTGACAACCGTACGGTACACGTGATCGATACTTGTAAAGCAAAAATTTGTATTCAAGGGTAAACATAGAGTGTCACGTTGAAGGTACTCAACCTTCTTGACCCGTTTGACGCGGTGCTAGGCAATCCCTGGCTCCGTGAAAACAAGGCACTAATGTGCTTTGAATCAAAGTGTTTGATCCTCCGATAACGACAACGCCGCTTTATGTTGATTCCGAATACGGAATCATCACCGACCCGACTCAAAGTCCATGCCAGCTTGTCTGCAATGCAGGTCAAGAGACGTATTCGACAAGGTTGTCGATACTTCTTGGCTCACCTGCAGAAAGTGGAGGACGACGTGACGGAAGACATGCCACAAGAGATCAGATCTCTATTGGCGGAGTTCTCGGATGTATTCCAAGACCCACCGGCTGGGCTTCCACCAGAAAGACACATGGGCCACACGATTTCGTTGCAACCGGAGGTGCCTCCTTCGTTCAGACCCATGTATCGCCTTAGTCCAGTAGAAAGGCGAGAGGCCAAACGCCAAATCAAAGAGTACCTTGCAAAGGACTGGATCGAGCCAAGTAGCTTGCCGTACGGTGCACTTATCCTTTTTGTGAACAAAAAGGACGGTGATTTACGCATGTGCGTGGATTACCGGGAGTTGAACAAGCTGACAGTGAGAAATCGATTCCCCTTACCGCGGATTGAGGACCTTTTTGACCAACTCCAAGGCGCAAAAGTGTTTTTGTCCTTGGATTTGTCTCAAGGGTACCATCAAATCCGCATCACGGAAGATGATTTGCCCAAAACCGCGTTTCAAACACACATGGGACACTATCAGTTCCAAGTGTTATGCTTCGGGCTTACGAATGCCCCGGCAACCTTCCAAGGAGAAATGAACCGAATGTTCGCCAAGCAACTCGGATAGTTTGTCTTGGTTTACTTGGAGGACATCCTGGTTTTCTCCAAATCAATGGAAGAGAACATAGAACATCTGCGCAAAGTTTTCGAAATCCTTCGGGAACAGAAGCTCTATGCGAAAGTGAGCAAGTGCAAGTTTGCACAAGATGAGCTCAAATACCTTGGACACTTCGTCGGCAAGGACGACATACGTGTCGACCCACAAAAAGTCCAAGCCGTTGTGGACTGGCCACGTCCCGAGAATGTTGGGCAGATACAGTCTTTCCTTGGCCTTGCAAACTACTTTCGACGGTTTATGCAAGGGTATTCGACCCTGGTAGCACCGCTAACCAGGCTCACGCAAAAAGACGTGCGTTGGGAATGGACACCAGATTGCAAGAACGCTTTTCTTAAGGTTAAAGAGCTCCTATCCATGGCGCCCGTCCTAGCTCTTCCGGATCCATCGTAACCATGGGAGGTTCGATGTGATGCGTCGGTAGTAGGACTCGGAGCCTTCCTCATGTAGAACGGTCACCCAGTTGCGTATGAGAGCCGGAAGCTCATTCCCGCGGAAATGCGGTACACGACTAGGGATCAAGAACTCCTTGCGGTAGTACACGCTTTCAAGATGTGGCATTGCTACCTCAAGGGTGCTGAAGGGGGTGTGACAGTCGTGACCGACTATAATCCATTGGTGTTTTTTCCAAACGTAACCGAACCTATCAAGACGACACGCGCGTTGGAGCAAATACTTGAGTCGATTCTCGTTCACATGGGAGTATCGGCCAGGATGCATCAATGTGGCCGATCCACTAAGCCGACAGCTTGTGGAAATCAAAGCAGGTCAGTGGGTGTTTTATGGCCATTACAACAGCAACAGTACAACCACCAGATCCCCCTGCACCTCTGTAGCAACCACCACGAGAGATTATCCATTACAATGGTTTTGTAAACAGGATCCGGATGGAATACTATGTGGATTCTTGGTTTCAAGACTCTCGAAATCTGGACAAGCATGACTTGGTGGAGGCCGCAAGAATCTTCTGGCACGGAGAAGAAGTTGTTGTGCCAAACTCGGGAGACCTTTGAGCAAAGGTTATCTCCCAGTTCCACGACCCGCCAGTCGCAGGTCATGTGGGACCCCGAAAGACCGGACAGGCACTCTCGGACCACTATTGGTGGCCAGGGTGGAGTGTTGATGTCCGTAAGTATTGCATGACATGCGACCCATGTCTTCGGAATAAGGCTAGTAACAAGAAGCCTGCTGGACTCCTCCAACAACTTCCAATTCCTGGGACTCCATGGGAGTGCGTTAGTATGGACTTCATTACTGGTCTTCTGGACACGGCCCGTAGCCATGATACAATACTAGTGGTTGTGGATCTTTTGACGAAGATGACACACTTCATTCCTACGACCACTGACGTGAACGCAGAGGAGACCGCTCGTCTCTTCTTTGAGGGTGTCGTAAAGTATCACGGCTTGTCGCTGCGCATTATCTCCTATCGAGATCGGAAATTTGCTAGTATGTTCTGGCAAAAGATGCACAAATACTTTGGTAGTGAGTCGCAAATGTCGGCAGCATTTCACCCTCAAACTGACGGACAAACAGAGCACATGAATCGCACTCTGGAGCACATGATCCGCATGTACGTGGACCCTGTCATGCATGATTGGGACGAATTCCTAACACCGGCAGAGTTTGCGGTGAACAACTCGGTGAACGAGTCCACACAGTTCACTCCGTTCGTGTTGAACAGTGGTTGGCATCCAGTGATACCCTCTGTATTGGTGAAGAGTGGGAGTGCAGGAGGGCAGGTTCCTTCCGCTCAAGCCTTTGCCGACCGCATCGACTCCTTGTTACAAGAGGCAAAGGGTCACCTCCAAGCAGCTTGGCAACAACAAAAGGCATATGCCGACAAAGGTCGCCGGGAGGTCTTGTTTGACATCGGTGACAAAGTGTTGCTTAGCACTAAAAACCTTTGGTTGAAGTCGCCAGGGGCAAGAAAGCTTCAACCGAAGTGGATTGGGCCGTTTCCCATTGTGGCACGCATCGGGCCAGTGGCACACCGATTGCTACTTCCGCCGAGTATGAAGATACATGACGTGTTTCATGTGAGCCTACTAGCTCCATACACGACAGAAGGAACCGTTCAGCCACCGCCAGTGGTCTTGGCTGCCGACGGCCAATACGAGGTCCTTCACCTACTCTAGCACCAAGAGCGTACTCTTCGGTCGCGCTTTGTTAGGGAGTACCTCGTTCATTGGGCTGGTTGTGGACCTGAACATAATTCATGGGAGCCCGAATCTCGGTTGCCCACAGTGGTGGTCAACAAGTACTGGAGCAAGCTTGCAGCTCGCACCAATCGACGCGTGGCAGGAGGTACCACCTGAACGCGGAAAACGTGAACAACATTCCCACAGGGCAGCATTCATGGACAGCGACCATAGGAGGTTGGGGACGCCCAACATGGTTGTCGCACGGATGCTCCAGCCTAAAGGGGGGAGGCCGCTAGCCGTGCTGACCTACAAGCTGCAGCTTAGGTCTAAGTACCATGCACGTGTTCATGTTTAGCTGGTGATAGAAATTATTAACTTTCTTTCACAATGTTGATGACTCACTGACTGACAATCCTACTTGTTGTTCATGAACCGGGACGGTTCATAATAAGTGGGGAGGAATGTAGCGGGAGGGCCGGTTTGGCCCTCCCTCCTCGCTGAAGCGAGGGGTGGTTGCGCACCACCCCTCGCGTCAACGAGGGCTAGCCGGCGGCCAGCACTTTGCTGGCCGCTGGCCAGCTCGCTGCCGGCCGGCTAGACGGCCGGCGGCCGGCCAAGCGACCGGCCGGCCATCGGCCGGCTAGTCGCCAGCCGCCGATCGTGGCCTCAGCCCGATCGGCCGGCTAGTCGCCAGCCGCCGATCGCGGCCTCAGCCCGATCGGCGGCTGAAGGGCTACAAGGGCCTCGCGGGCAATGCCTCGTGGCCTCATGCCCTCGCCCCCCCTCGCCCTCCTTTCAAACCAGCGAAGCGAGAACGAGGGATTGGCGTAGCGAGGTTGAGGAGAGAGAGCTGGCGTGAAATTGCCAGCGTGCCTCGCACGCGACGATTTTACGCCATAATGGCAAAACGTAAATCAAAGTTCGTTTACGACAAACTTCGACATAAAAAAATGAAATAACTCGTGCGATCACACGAGTTTGAGGTAAAAACCCCCGGTTTGGGTCCCAAAACCAGGGGTTTGGTTAAAAATAGATATGGGCCTCCGGAGACTCGAAACATTTGAGTCTTCCTGCTCTGGGTCGTTGATGACGATTGCCCCTAAGTCCTACGAAGGGGGTAAACCCCTGACGCAGACTGAGAACGCCATTTTGCGAACTCCGACGATGACTTCAGAGCAGGAGCTAGAGACTCGACACGTTACACATGCCTTGCACGAGATGATCTTGTACCATGGTTTTAAAAATATATTTCGAGTTGGCTTAAGAATAGCTTCAATTTTCAAACACGGAAAACTGATGCAAACTCACCAGTTTGAGGCAATACCCCTCTTGGTTGAGATCCAAAGTGAGGGGGGAAAGTAATAATGAAAATGGGCCGCTGGAAACTCAACATGTTCGAGTCTCTCTGTACATGGGTCATTGATGACGGGTCGAGAGTGACGCAGAGGAGAAACCTCCTCCTCCAGCTCTAGACGTTATTCTATGAACCCTGACGATGACCTCCATGCCGGAGCTGTTGACTTAACATGTTGCGACACCCCTTGGTCGCTAAACAACATCCCGTACATTTTTGAGCCTTCTGGTGTGCCACAAATGGGAACTCCAACAGATGGACATGAATCAAGTACTCCTGTACGGACGTATAGATGAGAAGATCTACATGGTCCTGCCCCCAGGTTCTATGATGGCAATGACAAAACATGGCGGCTAAAAAGGAACCCTTCATGGCCTGAAACAGGCGCCTTGTTGTTGGAACTAGGAGATCACCTCATCTCTCAAGAAGGAAGGCTATCATCGTAGTGCAATCAAACCGTCCATTGCTATCGCTCCATCATCTACACCCTTTATCCCATCCATAATGTAGGTGATCACAATCACACTAGTTACATGTTCCTCGTTTGGATGACGGTTTTCTCGTGTAGAAGCGTCAAGGAGGATTGTGTGGCATGCAACTCTTGTGAGGCCGAGTACGGTGCATTTGTTTTAGGGACATGTGAGAGCGTATAATTGAAACAACTATTACAAATGCTATGAATGTCTATTTTCCGCAACACATTGCACTACGATAACAAAAGTATGAAGGTTACTGCTGAGCACAATGGCACGCATGACATCGACACTAATCACATCAATGCAAAGTATCACTTTGTGCATCATTGCATCGCTCTAAATGATTTCTAGATCTTTTAGGTCAATATTTGAAATCAAACAACTGATTTCTTGGCAAAGCGCTGGACAACAATGTCTTCAAGGTAGGTGTTCATGTGGTTGGCCTGTTGTGTGTCCATGAGGCTCTTAGTGGGTGTTTCGTGCTGCTTGTGAATGTGTGTAGTCTCTTTTATCACATCTCATAATGTTGAATTTGTGGCTATGAGTAAGAAGATACTAGGAAGCTTGCTCTTGCTAACGCGATGACATTGTCCAGTCTGCTGATGCACTAGCATGTGAGGCGGGTGTAAGAAACAACAACGGTTGGGCTAGAGAGATGCGTAGAGGCTTATAAACCTCAAACTCCAGAGTATGTAGAGAGGGATGAAATGTGAGAAGAACACAACATGAATACTTGTAGCGGAAAACGACGGGTGACGCATGCGACAGTGGTCAATTTGCTCTCAAACCCAATCCAACGCTGCTACTTAACTGTAGTTCTGTACGCAAACATCGAAATAGAACGTCGTCTAAACCTGCAAATGCAGACTCTCAAGACAAATGCAATGACTATACGCACGCATGGTACCAGAAAAAACTGGTAGACATGCAATGTCGAACATGCAAATCAAGCTCAAAACCATGTCCAAATAGACAACCTTAAAAGTTGTCCAACATTGGGAGGTCCAAAGAGACAACCTTACAGGTTGTCCAACTATGATCCCTTTGCAAACCAAATGGCCCCAACAGGAACCTAGGATCCCCTCGTAGTTTTCTTGCACCTGCTACTGGACAAGCTTCCACCCAAAGGTACTCTGGCAATAGCTAGGTCTGCATCAACGATGTGCACAAGCACAGGGAAACATACAAGGGTGGCTCACATAACACTCCCCCGTGAACCGATGGTACGTATGTCCATACACGTATAGAACTAAAACAAGTGTGCAACGTCATCATCAACTATCCATACACATGTACACCCACTGTCATCCATCCTTAGGAAGGAAGCAAAGCCTAAATATACAAATGGCCACCATGAACTTCCCCCGCACCAGTGCCTTGGTCAAGATGTTCATTTTTTGTATGTCTGTGCTAGCCTAAATGATACAAATTACATGTCGCTCCACCAAATTACACACAAAATGATACTCAAAAGTAATGTCCTTCATGCATGCATGAAACACAACGCAGTTTCTCTATGATACCAGGAGCACTCTAGCTGTCATAGTGTAGAACGATACAAATCACAAACTGACGCAACCCATAAAACAGGTATTATACGGAATCAGCCGCCCTTGTCCCAAGAATCAGTTTCTAATGTGCTATGTACAATGCAGTCCTACTTGCCAATGTGCCACAACACAATGGTGCCATCCAAGAACACATAGATAGTCCGACTGCACCCATGAGGGCTCCAAGCCCAATCACTGTGTATGTAGCTGTCGACAACCACAAAACAATACCAAAGAAAGAAGGACTCGAGACACGATACAAAAACCATGTACCATACCACTCACACAAGTCCATGAAGGGCTCTCACCGAAGGACACTATAAGGATTATGCAAGGATCTTGATGGCAAAGGTAATGCCACATTGTGTGGTTGTGGCCAAGTACATCAGGTACTTGATGAGGCACAAATGTAGGGTCACGTACATTGTCTCCCCTTACTTTGGTGGACCACCCATCTTCAAGGCATCCTGAACCTCAAGTATGATGGGGTCCGAGGCCATGGAAACTACATAAAGGAGGTCAACAAACTACTTCCCCACAACCCAGGCATAACATGCCTAGTGTAGAAAAAGTGTCTGTGGCCGAAGATCACACACAACCACACGTCTAAAGTCCTTCATCTTATAGGCAAATTAAGAGAGTGGAGGTCACAAAGCAGGCCAAAGTCATTGCCTTGGCATCCTTCATGACCTCCATCAAAGGAGATGTTGTTGAAAGGTCATGCAAATAGACCAGGATAGCGGTAAACCGCTCAACTATCCGGAAAGCAGGAGGGTCGGATCGGCATTACACTACACGTAGCCGACACGTGTCAACGTGCTAATGATCTCCTGGTTCAAACAACAAGGTGACTGCTTTAGGCCACAAAAAACCTTGTGCAAGTGCCAAAACTTATCATCAACCTAGAAGCTTGCGCCTACGCCTGAGAAGCTTGTGCCTACACCTAAGATGCTTGCAAATGTGCCTAAGAAGCCTGTACCTGTGCCTGGAAAGCTTCCGCATACGCTTGAGAAGCTTGCACCTACGCATAAGAACCTTGCGCCTACGCCTGAGGAGTTTGCGCTTTAACAATTGCAATGGCCATAAAGCATCCACCGACGTCGGTGGTTGCTTTGATTTCCATAGGCTATCGGCTTAGTGGATTGGCCATGTTTATGCCCCCTAGATGATTTTTCCACATGAACAAGAATTTGCTCTGGTTTTTGGTCTAACACGCTTGTTGTGTTGACAGGTTCAGTTGTGTTTTTGAAAAAAACACCAATTGATTGTGGACGAACACTACTTTCACGTCCCCCCCCTCTAATACCCTCAAGGTAGCAAGGCCACATGTTGAAAGCATGTACCACAGCGAGGAGCTCTTGATCACTAGTCGTGCATTGTGTATCTATATGTACGAGCTTCTGGTTTTCATACGCACTTGGATGACCATTCTGCACGACTGCTTCATGTTACTACTGATGCATCACAACGTACCTTCCACAGTTACAAAGGATCTGGAAGAGCTAAAACATGCATCGTGGATAGAAGTTCTTTGACTTTGAGAAAATGATTTGTGTGGTCAAATTTCCTTTCTTAATGCACGTCTTTTTGTGTGAGCATAGTTAGCAGAGCTACCAAGATCAAATGTCCTTGTGTAAACCGTCAAAAACAGCTTGCAAGGTCAAGGAAAGACCTAATCTACCCAAAATTTTCTGGGCACAGCAAATCCACCACGACTTGGACCTTTTCTAGGTCAACACGAAAACCGTCTTTGCCAGCTATGTGTCCAAGGTATTTGAGCTCATCTTGTGCAAACTTGCACTTGCTCACTTTTGTGTAGAACTTCTATTCTTGAAAGATCAGGAGGACTTTGCATGGATGTTCTATTTACTCATTCATTGATCTGGAGAAAACTTGGGTGTTGTCAAGGTAAACTAAGAAAACGAGACCATGTGGCATGGTGAACGTTTGCTTTCTTTCTCCCTACAAGGTTATTGGGTTGTATTTAGCCTGAAGCATCACATCCAAAACTAATAATACCACATGTGCATCCAAGATGTAGTTTTGGGCACATCATCTTCCATGATGCGGATTTGATGGTACTGTTGAGACAAATCTAAGGACAAAAAGACTTTACCCCTTGGAAGTTTTCAAACAGTCCCTCTAAACAGTTCCTCTATCATCAATAAGGAGAATCAATTTTTCAATACCAGCTTGTTCACTGTCCGGTTGGCCACGGACATGCATAAATCATCGTCCTTTTTGTTCACAAAAAGGATTGGTGAAACATACAGCAAGGTACTTGACTCGTTCCACCTTTCTGCAAGGTACTCTTTTATTTGATGCTTGGCCTCTCACCTTTCTGTCGGCATAAGGCGATGGGTATGAGTGGAGGAGTTACCTTCAAGCACAACAGAATCGCGTGGCCCATGGGTCGTTCTGGTGGAAGCCTAGTCGGTGGATCTTGTAAAACATCCAAGAATTCTGCAAATACAGATTTGGTTTGATACTGTGTGTTTTCCTTCACTTCGTCCTCCACTTTTTGTAGCTGAGCCGGGAAGTATCAAGAACCTTGTTGTATACGTCTCTTGACCTACATTACATACAAGTGGGAAATGATTTCAAGTCGGATCAGTGATAATTCCGTACTTGGAATCAACGTAATACAATGTTGTTCCCTTTGAAGGTTTCAACAGCTTGACTTAAAGCACAACAAAGCCTTGTCTTTATGGAGCCAGTGATCTCCTAACATCATGTCGGACGAGTCAACAGGGTTTTGTACCTTCAATATGATGCTTTGTGTATACCCTTGAATGTAAACATTTACTTTATATGTACCAATCATAGGAACCGTACGGCTGTCACTTGTGGCAAATGCGCCATCCAATGGCTCGTATCAAGGCCCATCTATAGGGCAAAACCAAGGCTGACAAAGGATTCATCTCCTTCAGTGTGAGCCAACATGTGCACAAGAGCACCAGCTAGGTTTCCTTTGAACTGGTTTGTTATGTTGTAAGCCAAGTTTGTCGTAAACACATAACAATTGCAATGTGCACTACAGATCTCATTATTCACCTACTCTTGTCCACATTTTGTGGCTGTGTGAATTCGGCTTTCACCTTCTAACTGTTACATGTGACTGTATTGAAATCATCAAACAAAGGTACTATAGAAGTGATTAAGCTCATTGCTTTGAGCAATCCTCGCACAGTGGTTGGTGGCCCCACAAATAAGTACGTTCGATCATGTATTTCTTCTCGAGATGCAATGTTTAGTGGGAAATGATGGTAAGCAAGTGTAGAATGATTTTAAATGAGAGGAGATAAAATGACACAGACATTTTAATTCATCAAAAACTCAAATTGTTTTGTATCCTTGTCTGAAAACGCTAACCACAATCCTGATCTAACTTTATCCCAGAGTGGTCCCCACGAACATGACTCACATTCTTGTCTGTTTCCATGGTCGGGCCTACTGCCACGGCAACAACACAGTCCATGTCCCTGATCGCAGCCTCTGCAATATCATCTCCACGAGATGCTGCGGCTGCGGCCAACGCTGCGACCTCTTTTCCACCACCAACAGCCTAAAGGCACTGAGCCCTAAAGTGGCCAAGCTACATACAGGTGTAGTAGAGTCCGTTGTAAAAGGCTGTGTTGCAACACCCACGCACCGACTGCGCCTTGTCGTTGTTGTAGCCACACTTGTGGTTGGGGACCTTGTGCCCACTAATCTTCTTGGTTGGTGGTTTTGCATGCCACTTTACCTTAACCTTGCTTCGCTATCCAGTTGTTTCTCTTGCCCTTCCAACATCCATGCGCATGTCATGACCTTGGTGTGCACTTGCATTTGGCCGTGCATCCGAGTAAGACTACGGGTTCACTAAATACACTTCACTCATGTAGTCATGAAACTTCCTCCAGCTTGTCCAAGCCTAGCCCATTGCCAATGTGATGGTCTTGTCCTTCAGCTTCTCACTGAAAAGACCATCACAAAATCAATCTAGTAGCAAGCAATCTATGTAGTTGAATTTCTGGTTCCCATCGTCCCTTGGTGAAACTTTTGGCTTCGTGTACAAGTGCAATGAACTCGCTCAAGTAGGCCTCAAGCGAGCTATCTAGCTACTTCAAGTCCTTGATCTTGTGCAAGGTATATTACGCCTCCTCATGCTGGATGTTCTTCTTGCACATGATAGCATGGAAGCCCTCCCACAACAGTTCCCACTCCAGGTGTGGTTGATGCACATCCTACACCTTGACCATGTACTCGAAGAGCTTGTCTTCAAGTTATATCATGGCAAGGTCATCCCACTGGCCGAGTCAAGCCTTGTGCACAATATGCTCCGTATAATTCAGCCAGTTGGTTGGCTTCACCCACATCCAGAAGATCTCCACACCGTGAAGGAAGGACATGTTCATGACTGCCTCCGATGTCTTCTCGGTGGGCAAGTCCTTGCTGCCACTAGCTGTGGCACGCTGCGACCGGTTCTGCATCTGCACCTTAGTAATGCTTTGCAACGCATTGACAAGGTTGTCACATGGGTGGATTATCTCATGAGCGGCCAAACAGTACAGCTGGTGATCACACTTGAGGTCTGTGATTTCTTACGCGACGTACGCCAATAGGTTGGCAAACTTGAACCCAAATCTGATATCATCAGAGCCTCAACAATAGCCTTGAGAGCCTCACGCTTTCCTTGCACCTTTACCCACTGAAAGATGGTATTGTTTATGTACACGGCTCCAAGGAGTCCCATCTTTTAGACGAATATGTCACTCGTCACCGGTGTACATTCAATACTCTTCTTTAATCACATAAGAGTAAATTAGTACTCAATTCATTCTCTTCCTTTCTTCTTAAAATGTTTGACATTCAATATCTTTGTTCTGTCGTGCATTGTACTAGGGGAGGATACAAATCCATCCAACATTTAGTGGTGCATGATAGTTGCTCTGTGTTTGTATTGTGGATATGTCACATCGGGCTGGTGCCATGTGGCTAAAGCGTGGTCGCTGGCCCATGGTCAGTACATGGACTGAATCGTGGATCAGAGAACCTCTATCATCGTTCTTTGGGACAACTGGGTCTAGCATCCTATCCATCGGTGCACTTGGTATCAGGGGGCCAGGCTTTGAGACCCATTTTGGACGTCGGTGTTGAATTTCTAGATGGCAGGAATGTAGCACCGACTGGTGCCACGTGCCTTGAGCGTGATCCCTAGCCTATAAGTAACAGATGGGGTAAATAAAGAGTTGGAGATTTTAGAAAAAAACCATTTCATTCTGAACGAAACTTCAGATTCCCTCGTGTTTTTTTCATGTGAGACTGTCATTTGTCCTTACATCAGAACAATAAGCCTGGTTATCCCCTGTTGGAAAACAAGAATCCCATTTTGCCCCTGTCTCGCAACAATAAACCCCATCCATCCATGCTTGCCAATGTAAGTGTTATCTGCCCATGTTTTCTCCATGTTTATGTTACAATTTACGTCATTGTTTGAGCATCGAGAAGTGGGCCAAGTTTGTACGTGCCATCCTTGTATACTTTTAAAGGCTCAATGGAACATTTGATGCATATTACACGGTTTAATGCCTGCACCAATGGTCTAACGTGGTGGAGTACTCACAGCAGTTCCGTGACATCATCACTTGTAGTGACATTGCCCCCGAAGAACTTTGTTTAAACTATAACATCAGGTTTGAGCAGGACAATTAGTACAACATCACAATGTTTTCCATTCAAGTTGGCCTTCCTTGAGTTAGCCGGCACCTTAAGGGTTTGACACAATACTCATGGTGGTCAACCAATTCAAAAGATGCAGCACTTCATCCCGACGCCAACCACGTTCACCAATAAGTGAACATTGGATGTCCCTTGGTAACACCTTCCAACAACATCCATTCCCTCCTCTACCACCAATGATATGGATGGGAGGTTCACGTTGCACATCTTGGCGATAGTTAATGACCCGCCACAAGAATTGGAAACGGGTATGAATTGTATTCCGCTCCCAAAGTGATGGACGGATTGAGTGTACCAATCAGGTGCTCAAATAACTCCTCCAAAATCTGTGCAAGGCACAAGCGCTACAAGCGGTCAAGTATTCATCTGCCGAGCTCCCGCACAACTATGTGACATCCACCACAACTTGGAATTCATCCATCGAGGTGGTTCATGGCACATTCCCCTCAATACCACAGAGTTCAAGGAACATCCAACGCCAAAGATTCTAGAGCATCTAGGATAAGACTTGGCAGACCCTTGTTCAGACACATGCAGCAATGAAGTAAGCATCCACCCAAGATTGGACGAACACCAAGTTCCACGTCGGTGACTGCATCATACCCAGCTTTACAAACATTTGTTTGTGAGGACAGGACTATGCAAAGCTCACACATAAGTGGTTGGGTCTGTTGTGACCTAGGATATGCGGACACAAGTCGTCACCAAGCTTAGACAGTTGCAAAGCATGGCTATGCACCTGGCGTTCTACACTAGCAGAAGGAGAATTTATGGGGACCCCAATGAGAACTTCCATGGTAGAGACGTGATACCACTACCTCTCATCCAAGAAAACGGCGGATCTCGATACACCATAAAGGATATTTCAGGACTACATCATCATGGAAATGTAATGGCATAATTGGTCAAATGGCAGGGCTGCGACGCCTCCCAAACTACGTGGGGATTTATGTCGTTACTCGTGGTTTGTTATGTGTCAATCTTCAAATTGCTACGTCGACCGGCCAAGGGTGTTTTGGCCACCTGCCCGTACGTTCAATTTTGCTGTTTCCAATGGTCATGACTTGTTCAACCATTTCCAGTAGTGTAGACAAGATTACCATAACTTTTAGTGATCAATCAATGCATTATGATAAACTTCCCGATAGCGCTAGATTTTCTAAAAGTTTAAAAAACCCCAGTTTCTCACCGGTGAAGTTCCTTGAACTTGCCTTTCACGGAACTGCGTGGCTTGGGTTCCCTAAATTGGAACGCGCAAGGTCCCAAGTATGCCTCATTTTTTGTTTCCAGAGATTTTCACTTCATGCTAACTTTAAGTTGACTAGTTTTCCCAATTCCTAGAATGGTTTTGTTCTTGTTGGTTATGATCGTGACGTCACACGCAAGTGACCTCTTGACTCTACACACGCACACACATATCATCACTGCAGGTGACTGATTCGGACTGGAATCTCTCTGGTGCAAAACTGTGGCACAACATGGAGCACACAGTTGTGGTAACACCATCAAGTCCTCAATTGGTGGCAACAACACCAAGACCAATCTTATGGAGATCCAAATTGTAGTGATGTTGTACGTTGTTACATTCTAGAGTGGGACACACCCTTATCGGAGTGCATGTACCACATACATTTGTGGTTTGTGTGATTTCTCACACCTTTGCATGTTTTCAACCTAGTGAGTTGGGTTGCTGATCCCTTCGGACCACACGACCGGTTTGTGCCGGCATGTGAGAAACCGCCTGGAGCACTCGCACTCCAGGGTCAGGTTGGATCCCTGGGTGGCGTCTGGGCCCCACGTCGAGAGCCTCGCATGGGTGGCCCAGTCAACCGGCACTTACCACTTCGCTCGCTCCTTACTCGTTCACTTGTCCGATTGTTTTTAACCTCTCTCTTGCACAAAGTGAGCTTGCCCCACCCGATCCGTGTCTTCACTCTCATGCCTTCCTACTTGTGTATCCCAGCAACTACGGCAGCCTACTGATATCAGAGTAGGAGGGAACGTCCCTCCTTGCTACACTCCTGAGACCTCATCGGGCCATTCTTAATGTGCGGGTGATCCCGTCCAAGTCCACTTAGTGCGACGGCGTCACCTCTCAACTGCCGTCGTCCCCTGGGCCCTTCTTCGGCCTCCTCGCGCATTTTGACCACGTGGTGGTCACACACGCACCCCTCGCCATTCAGCAGCCACGTGCACGCATCGTGACTCTCAAAGTACCCGGTGCATACACAACTCTCGTGGTGAATTAAACCGGTGCAGTCGTAGGCTTCGCCTCTTCTCAGCTCCAGCACGAGCATTGACCACGCTGTGGTCTTCGCTGGCGTACTCGCTCCCAGTAGTCGCACCTGTGTCCTTTAGTCTACTTGCACCGCATCCTCGATCCATGATAAAGGGGGGAAGGGGGGAGGACTCACGCTGTGCTTCCACCGCAGCACTCACGGAATCAGTAACTCTCCGCTGATATTCCACCCCCCCCCTCTTCTATCTCTCAGCAGCTGAACTCTACCTGGCTCTGTACGCTCGTTGAGTGCACACCGGGTACCTCGCTCGTTGCCTGTTGACCGCATCAGGCAACCTGCCCTTCTCACCTGCTGTGACTCGGCCCTCTCGTGTCTGCACAGTCCTCTCTCGGACTTGAACTGCAGCAGCCGTCTCACCACCCTGGTTCAGTCCCATCGTCTCAGGCTGCCTTCTTGGCAGCCAAGCGTTTGGCACCATGGCTTCCCCTCCGGTGACAGAGCCCATCCCCATGTCACACACAGCTGCGCGTGAGCATTGCCGTATTGACGACGAGATATTACAAGAGGAAGGTGGAAGGGGAGGTGTGGTCAAGAGTT
Source organism: Penium margaritaceum (assembly GCA_023375785.1). NCBI lineage: Eukaryota > Viridiplantae > Streptophyta > Zygnematophyceae > Desmidiales > Peniaceae > Penium > Penium margaritaceum. Next base: position 88,532 of record SZWC01006677.1, on the reverse strand, counting down.
TGCCGCAACAGTCCGGGGTACTACCCCGGTGAGGACTACAATCCAGCCGACTATTACGAGAGGGAGGACACACGAGACTACGCGACCCACTGTCAGTCTGCCGGAGATGACTCGCCAACGGCACAGGAACAAACCGCTCACGACACCACCACATGGACTTCGACCTCTCCAATCACCGGTAAGCCCACCCATTGCCCATAGGTCTCGTCAGCAGCAGCGTCGCGCTGCCCATCTTGGAGCAACACCACCCCTTGCTACAGTAGTACCTCGGGCATCTACACCTTGTCGGGCCGCATCTCCTGCTAGATCATCTATAGGGTCAGTTTCTACTCCATCCCCTGACATTCTGATAGCTCTACAGGCTGCTCTTGTTTCAAGTGCAGCTATTGCTTCTACCTTTTCTGCCTCTGCACGTGCTGCACGCGCACCAGCCAGCACCGCAGCCGGCAGAGCCATTGACACATACATTGCAGTATCAGTTGACCATGGTCCCTTGGCAGCCGCCGCTGTCAACGTCATCACCCAGGTTGCAGCCGCAGAAGACGCAGTCGCTTCAACAATAGGTGCTGGCGCCACAATGCTCTCTAGTGCTTTAGACTCCATTCATGCATCCACAGCACAGGCATCAGCACTGACCTCTGCCTCCTCCTCGGCAACACGTCACATCCAGCTGCTGATCTCGACTGCTGCTGTCGTCTCCACCTCGTTGGCTGCTGCGTTGACGGGGACAGCCTGCCGCATTGTCTCAGCATCGGCCGCCATTGCAGTTGTAGCATCATCAGCTCCAGCAGCTCTTCCACCACTGCTCTCTCTGCGCCGCTGTGCTTGGTGAGCTTGGCCCGCCTCTCTGCCCTACCTCTCCTGTTTTGGTGTTCGTGTGCGTTCAGGTTATTGTCTTGCAGCAGTCACCCGACACACCCATCACATATTTTCCCACGCCCACAGGGACAAGGGAAACTCTGCCGAAAATTGTTCGGCAGTCACGTCTTTGGCATCATGCCAGTCGACGATGATCAATACGCTGTGCTGCAAGCTGAGCTGCAGCGTGAGCGCACTGCACTGCATGCTGTCCTCGCCGCATAATGCGCTGCCGAAGACAGACTCCGCACTGAGCAAGCATACCAGGACACCTTTGCAGACCACATTGTAGACCTTGTCATCAACCGCCTCGAGCCCACCTTGCGTAGCACCCCTTCTGCGACAATTGCCGTTGGCATCGCTGCTACATTCTCCACCTCACCCGCCTCCGCTTCCACAGCCGCTGGCTCCTCATCTTCTGACTCACTTGCAGTCGCAGCCGCCGCAAGGGCAGCTGCCATAAGACCACTTGCACCTTCAGTGCATCGCAAACCGGACTTTGACTCTATTCCACCTCATTTCACTTCCAACCTCACCTTCCATTCTTGGGAGGTCCATTTCAGTGCCTCGGCCCAGGGGGAACAATTGTGGGAGTACTACCATGAACTCAATGCATCTGTTGAACCCCCGTTTGTGCCCGTTGCTGCTGAGTCCGCTCGCGCTGTTCGTGCATTCATCAGGGCCAGACCCGATGACCTCATAGATGAGATAGGTTCCTATAACGCCGATGCTGCTCGTTGCACGCTTGCTGACCCTGTCGGCGCTTATGCATTGATCAAGCACTGCACGACAGTGATTGGGCATGTTGCTCAGAGTGTTCTCACTATCCAGTTCAACAAGCTCTCCATGCGTACTGATGAGACTGCCAATGCCTATTGGGCTTGTAGCCTACGCTTGCTGCGCGATCTCGGCAAAGCGACCTCTGGATAGCTCCTTGCTGTTCTCTCCATTCTCAACAGTCTCATCCTTGAACTCAACGACATCTTGAGGGAGGTCAAGGTCATTGAGCTCAAATGCTTGGCGGCCATCCTCGTTCCTGCAGATGCACCCCTTGGCATCGGCGCCCTGTGGGAATTCACCTCCCAGCGTCTGACTGACTAGTGGAGCTCTCTACATAACAAGCACATCCATCGCGCCACCGTTGTAGCAGCAACTATCGCACTTCCCTCCTCATCATCCTCATCTGCCTCCTCATCACCCTCCACCACATCTGTCACACCAACCGCGACCTCTCTTGCTTCCCAAGGGGGCGGTAAGGGTGCCGGTCGTGGGAAGAGCAAAGGCCGTGGAGGTTCCTCTGACGGAAGGGGGCAAGGGGGAGGTGATAAAGGTCATGGTTCTAACACTGCTCTCTCCGCATCTTCCTCATCTAGCACCGTCATATGTTGGAACTGCGGTGCTATAGGGCACACCGCTCCCAAGTGTCCAGCTCCTCCCGATGATGCACGCCTTGCTTCAGCCATGCGTGCTCACTGGGCACGCTCGTCAGGTTCTGGGAGTGGACCCTCTCGCTCCTCCATCTCCACTGCTCCTTCTGGCCACAACACTCTTCCCTCGCCACTAGCTGTTGCCTACAGCACCAGCCTGACTCCACCCCCTCCCTGGGGTTGGCCATCTAGGTTTGGGGGCCCTGTCTACTTCAGCCCTCCCTTCGGATACTACACGCCCCCTCATTGGGCGTCCTCCGTCGCCCCGTCTCAGCGCACCTCTTCTGGTGTCATCATCACTGGCCCTTCTGACAATGAGCGCCAGTTGGACTTGGCCCTCTCCCACGTCGTCCATCATCGACACCTCCGTGATCAGGGAGGTGAGAGTGTGCATTTGGGTACGGGGACACTTGCGTGTGCTGTTGATGCGTCACTCTGTGGCTCGTCGTCCGGTCATGTTCAGGGATGTTCCCCTGCTGATGTTCCGTGGATTGAGCAGTGGCAGTCCTACAACTTACCGCGTTGCCTCGCAGCCTGTGGTCGGCGTCTCCCTCCTCGCTCTGCCAATGCCGCTGTCAGCTGTGACCCTGCTTCTGTCCGCGTGTCTGGCGGCTTCTGGATTCTTGATTCAGGAGCCACTCACCACATGACGTCCCGTCGGTCCTTGTTCGTCTCTTTGGACCCGGTTGGTTATGTGCATTTTGTCCGTACCGGCTCTGGTCAGCTCTTGCCTGTCCAGGGTGTTGGAGTTGTGCGTTTTGTTGGTCCTGGGGGGGAGCTCTTCCTGCCAGATGTCTTGTGTGTTCCCGCTCTTGAGCTCAGTGTGCTCTCTGTTACGAGTCTCGACAACCAGGGTATAGTTTTCTCCTCCAGTAGAGGCATTGCTGCTGTGCTGCATCGCTCCACTGGTCGTGTCCTGCTACGTGGCACTTGTTGTGATTGCTTGTTCCGCATACCCTCCTTTGACTCATCCCGCCACTACCGCACTTGTTCATGTTGCGCTCTCTCTCTCTCTCTCTCTCTCTCTCTCTCTCTCTCTCTCTCTCTCTCTCTCTCTCTCTCTCTCTCTCTCTCTCTCTCTCTCTCTCTCTCTCTCTCTTGCGCATTCTCAGCTGCTTCATTGCCGCCTCTGCCACATTCACACCACTGCTATTAACAGTTTGCTCAGGGACAAACCCGCTCATGGCCTCGACGCCGACACGTTTTCTGCCCCTTGTCCCACCGACTATCTTGACTGTGCTCAAGGCAAAATGTATCGATCCCTGTTTTCCACTTCAGAGTACCGCACGTCTCACCCCCTTGATCTTCTGCATGCCGATGTCATGGGCCCTCTCGCCCATGATGCTCTCGAGGGGGTTGTTCGCTATGTCCTCTGTCTTCCTGATGATTTCTCCCGCATGCGATGGGTCTTTGCCCTTTGGCAGAAGAGTGATATCTGTCACACTCTAGTGTCTTGGCTTCCACAGGTCGAACTGGCCTGTGGACGCCGCTTGAAAGTCTTTCGCTGCGACCGTGGGGGAGAATTCATGGGTCCCACCACCCATTTCTTGACCTCTCGTGGGGTGTGTGTGGAGCGGTCCGCCCCTTACACCCCCCAGCAGAACAGCGTCTCTGAACGCTGGAACTGTACTCTTGCTCACGGTGTTTGCACCCTCCTCACTGAATCGTCCCTCTCCCCTGTCTTCTCTTTTGACCAGGTCATGTCCTACATGACCTGGGTATGGAATCGTGTTCCTCACTGTCCCCTCCCTTGCCATGTCGCTCCCTTTGAGCGATGGTATGGTTGCGACCTTTGTCCGACCTTTGCTTCGCTCGCGTCTGGGGCTGCGTTGCTGCTGTCTGGTTGCCTGAGGACTTACGCGACGGCAAGCTTGGCCCTCGTCCCCGTCTCTATACCTTTCTCGTTGTCTCACAACTGTCCAAAGCGTGGTGCTTCTTTGACCCTGACCGCTCTCGCGTCATTGAGTCTCGCGACGCATTGTTCGTCGAGGATATCTTCCCTCGTAACCTGTCCCATGTCCCTCCTCCCTCCTCCCTCTCCTCGCTTCCTCAGCTTGGGGGGGGGGTGTGTCTGGTCCCGCCTCCGATCTTCGAGTGGCATCTTCTCATTCCACTTCCTCAGCGTGCCCTGCCTCCCGCACGTCTCTCACACGGACAGTGAGGATGAGGACTCCTCCGCAAAATCCACGTCATCTTGTACCTCATCTGAGTCGGATGCCTCTCTGCCTTCCTCGGATGCCGTGTTGTCCCAGCCATCCGCTAGCAGTCCTACGCCCTCAGACTCGGCACCCACTCACACACAGTCGCCAGTCTCATCCCCTGAGTCACCTCAGCAGTCACCTCCAATGGTTGAAATTACACACAGTAAAGCATCCTAGATCCCTGACCCTAAGCCATACACACGTGGGGGGAGAATGCGTGCTCTCCAGCCTGCACACTCCTCTCAGTCCTCTTGCGGGCGCCCATGTCCCTCGATGACATCTGCTGAGTCTGTCTCAGTTGGTCCGTCCAATGCATTGTAGCCTTTACAGCGGGTCACTCGTTCCAGTGCGTCGTCCTCCACTGCTGGGACCTCAGCCCGTCCCACTATTCTTGATGCACTTGGTCTGTCCGTGGGCGTCATGCACCCCAACTCAGCAGTCGACTATGCTCTTGTAGCCCATGAGTTCCACAGAGCTCTTGAGTAATCTGTCGCCGGCTATGTTGCCGTATGATTTGTTGCCTCAGGCCTTCCTACTCTCCCTACCGCGCCCGCTACCGTCCAGCAGGCCCGCGAAGCAACTGATGCTGACCTCTAGGAGAAGGCCATGCCGGAGGAACTGACGGCCCTTCGAGAACACGGTGTCTTTGAGCTCGTGGATCTCCCTGCAGGTCGGAAAGAACTCTCTGCTCGGTGGGTGCTTCGGCACAAGTTGAAGCCTGACGGGAGAGTTGACCGGTACAAGGCTCGCCTCAAGGCGAAGGGTTTCTCTCAGATTCCTGGGATTGAATTTGATGAGACCTTCGCATTGGTCGGGAGGTACACCACTGCCCGTGCGCTACTCAGTATTTTTGCCCAGCATGATTGGGAACTGGAACAGATGGACGTCAACAACACCTTCCTGCATGGGAAGCTTGATGAGGAGATCTACTCGGTCCAGCCACCGGGGTTCACCGATGACACAAGCAAGGTCTAGAGTCTGCGGAAGGCCCTTTGTGGGCTTAAGCAGTCGCCACGTTTCTTGAACATGGAGATCTCCTCCACTCTTGAGCAGGGACGCTACCGTCGTAGCACGGTTGATCCGGCGCTCTTTTTGAGCTCTCCCTCAAAGCAATTTGTGGCCATTCTCGTCTACGTCGATGACCTGCTTATTGCCTCCCCCTGTCCAACACCTATCCAGTCGGTGAAGAACCTACTATAATCCACATACAAGATGAAGGACCTAGGTCCTGCACGGGTGTTCCTTGTGATGGAGCTCGAGCGTGACCGCCACCGTCGCACCCTACATGTGCACCAGACTGCATGTATACATAGAGTGGGGGAGCGCCCTTACTCGCTGATGTCCCCAGTGCGTCCACACCGATGACTCCAGCAGGGCAGCGACTGCTGAAGTCACTCGCATCAGCACATCTGGAGGAGATTGTCGATGTCACCGACTACCTTAGTGTGGTCGGCTCCCTCATGTATCTTGCCACCACCACTCGGGCGGACGTTGCATTCTCCGTCAACTTCATGTCCAGTTCTCCCTACAGCCTCATCAGAAACATCTTGAGGCAGCACTCCGTTTTCTCCGCTACACACTGTCCACAGCAGGCATTGGACTGTTTTACAGTACCGAGCCCTCTGTGGTCTTAAATGGATACACCGATAGTGACTGGGCGCATAACACAGATGCTCATAGTCGCACCGGTTACATCTTTCTTGTCGGCGGGACTGGTGTCTCCTAGAAGAGTGGAAATCAGGGCTGCGTGGATCGGAGCTCCAGTGAGGCAGAGTACGTGGCACTTGGCGCAGGTTCGTGTGAGAGTGTGTGGTTGTCTCTCTTGTTGTAACAGTTGCCTGTTCCCATTTCGCTGCATCACTCTACGCTGTGACAACCAGAGTGCAAAAGCAATCACCGAGCACGATGGCATGCATCATTCTTGCACAAAATACATCAACATTGAGCATCACTTTGTACGTGAGTGCATCGCTCCCGGAGAAGTTCAGGTTGTCTGGGTCAATACTCATCAGTAGCGAGTGGACTTTCTCACCAAAGCTCAGAGCAGTGGCATGTTCAAGGCTGCCGTGCATGCTGTTGGCCTGCTGCGCTCTCGTGATGCCCCTGGTTGATCTGTGCACTTCGTCGTCTTGTGATGTACCATTTTTCCTATGTGCCGGTCCGGTTCGTGCCGGCATGAGAGAAACCGCCTGGAGCACTCGCGCTCCAGGATCAGGTTCGATCCTTGGGTGGCTTCCGGGCCCTGCGTCGAGAGCCTTGCGTGGGTGGCCGGGTCAACCGGCACTTACCACTTTGCTCGCTCCTTACTCGTTCACTTGTTCGATTGTTTTGAACCTCTTTCTTGCACGAAGTGAGCTTGCCCCACCCAATCTGTGTCTTTAATCTCATGCCTGCCTACTTGTGTATCCGAGTAACTGCGGCAGCCTACTGTTCTTCACTCCATCTAAGCGAATCATGCACGTTCCGCTTGAAATGAAGCCATTTTCCCTTGTTATTATGGACTAGGGATGAGCAGGGCTGTTTTTTCAGAGGTATGATGGAATGGGGCTTAGCCTGTGAAAACTGGGGTATACAGGATTGATGGATTTTTGGCCCAAGGGGTAGAGCCTCAAATCTGTCACAGGTATTGTTGGATGTAGAAAGTCTAGGCGGGATCGTTTGCAGGATAGGGGTCGATCCCGCCTAGACTTTCCACATACAGCAACACCTGTGACAAATTCAAAGCTCTACTTTGTGGGCCGAAAATCCATCAATTGTGACCCCCCCTTCCCCCTCGCATATACCCACACTTGATACTTCACCCTCAAAGACCTGATAGGTCTACCAATTAAAGTCATTCTTCATTTCCCTCACCAACCAATATCGTCGGCCGCTCCCCTATATCTGGACCCCATCCACCTCACCATTCGCGCCCACCCATGGGCCAGAGGATCACAAGCCCTGGAGGAAGTCCTCACCTCTGTGTTTATCTCGTGAGAAGACCGCATGATCGACTCACCAGATCACCCCACCATTCCAACATACCGTATCTCTGGCAACCTACTGCCCCTATCCAAGGTATATCAACGTGTCCTCCATCGCCATAACCTCTCCTCTTCTTATGAAACGAACTAGACAGGAAAATTCCCTGGCACTCAAGTTGACTGACGCATCATCGGAGCAAAACATTACTTCCTCATGACACCTTAGATCTTCGCCCATGAGACATGTAGACCAGAATCCTCTTTCGCTCCATTCCAGTGGCCAGTTGCACATGATATCACCAAAATGGCTCAAGCACCTGCCCCTTCTACACTGTAAAGGAAACAACTGAAAATTGCTTCCTTCCCCCCCCCTTTTTTTTGGTTTTTAGGATGGTCCAGGCAGAAAATCCCTCCCACCGGGCTCCCTTCCGGAAGCTGCTAGCTTCCTTCCCTTTTGCCGTCTAGACCCGCTCAGAAATCGCATGGAGACCTTCTTAAAAAACCTCTTTCCGGACATACCCCCAACGATCCTAGAACTACTTGTAGGCCCCCTGAAACCCACAGTGTTCAAGCTAGAAACCTAGGCAGCAGGTTGGGGCAGCATGCGTTGTTGATGCAGCGTGCGGGCTTCCAAGCTCGTTGCTTAAGTCTGCTGCCCCCTCAGTATGCTGCTCTAGAGACTAAGTCTGGAAGCTCTAGGTTTCTTACTCAGAAGTGTGCGCGACAGTGTTAGCGCCAGAAAGCAGCTGAAAACTGGAAGTAACTGATTCGTAATGAAGAATGAGCAACAATGGGAGACCCCTCCAAGTTCTAGCTCCCCCCCACTAGTGTAGAACTTGTTACTCAAGTAACCAGCCAATCAAAAAATAGTGCTAGACCTATTTTCTGGCAGGCACGGTCTTCTCGGTGAGCCCTGCCAGACGCCCGACAGCCCTTAACCCGGGCGTCGTCCATTTTGCCTGAAAACTGGACCATACTATAATACCGACGCTGCGAACGCAGTCGTGCGGTCAGAATCAGCTAGAAGAATAGCTACAAGAAGTTATGGCTGCACGAACCCAGGCAGTGCCTATGACAGTCAACGATGCCAAATAGGACCATACAACAGGAGACATGGACCCTAGGCATCGCATGATGCTGCAGACGCAATGCCACAACCAGACATAACGCTAGGTGCATGCAGACAGCATCTGTAGTGGCAGTGACCGCCGGCGGCCTGACCACCGAGGAGGCCTGTCGATGGAGCTGAGTGCATCGCCAGAGGAGGAGGCTCCAGCGACGGGTGAATGGGCCTCTGCGTACGTCGGCTCCACCGAGCGACACTCCAGAAGCGTCAAGTCTTGTCGTCAGTCATCTGCACGCCAATGTACACAAGCCGGGAGGACACAACAGAGTACAATGAGAGATGCACGAAAACTAACACTCCCCCATGACTCATAGGCGTAGTGCACATGTGCGGGCAGAGACACAGTCAACGACCAAACTCCCCCAGGCCAAGCAGAGACGCAAGCAGGGACAGAGAGAAACACTCACGGACGCATGACGACTGAACTCACAGCTTTCTTGAACGAGTCACGCTTTAGTGCCTTGGTCAAGAAGTCAGCCAACTGCCGTGCTGTCTCAACCCACACGCTGCTGACGCTAATTTCATGCAACAATGAACGCACATAGTGATACTCAACATTCATGTGCTTTGTATGTGTGTGATGCACGCCGTCATTGTCTGCGATGGTCATGGCACTCTCATTGTCAAAATGCAACGTGATGGATGCGACGGACTGACCCAACTCGGACAACAGACGACGCAACCACACACTCTCACACGCGCCTGAGCCAAGAGCAACGTACTCAGCCTCAGTAGTGCTGCGTGCAACGCATCCCTGCTTGCCACTGCGCCAGGACACAGCTGTGCCACCAATCAGAAAGATCCAGCTAGTGCGACTCTTACCGCCCGGACTGCCGGCCCTGTCACTATCGGTGTAGCCCACCGCGACAACAGACGGCTGACGGCGGAACATGAGACCTCGCCGAGGAGTCGAGACAACATAGCGTAGTACTCGGATCGCGGCCTCGTAGTGGAGGTGACGTGGCTCCTGAGATAACTGGGCGAGGAGGTTGACAGCGAACACGATGTCTGGGCGCGTCGTCCTTGCCAGGAACATCAGTAACCCGATGACTCGTAGGTATGTGGTCACGTCAACTGGCTCCCCCACAACGGCTGTATCAGGACTCTTCAGCTCTGCCTGGCCATCGGGTGACATGGGTGAGGATGCGCTCGGCATGAGTGGCAGGTCCTCCGCAAAGCGGGTGGACAGTGTCTGCACATAGGCGGCCTTGTGGATGTGCAGGATGCCCTGGGAGCGATCATGCTCGAGGTCCATGCCCAGGAAAACTCTGGCAATCCCAAGTTCCTTCATCTGGTAGCCGGCGTGCAGCAGATCCTTGACACGTTGGATGGCAGCCATGTCTGGCGACGCAATGAGCAGATCGTCGACGTAAACCAGTACAGCGGCGAAGGTCTGGCCTCGCGGACTGACAAACAGTGCGGGGTCAGCGGTGTTGTGCTGGAGCCCGCCACGAAGGAGCGTGTTGCTGATTTCTTGGTTCTAGCACCGAGGCGACTGCTTCAGGCCATGAAGGGCCTTTTGCAGTCGCCAGACTCTCCCAGTGCCGTTGTCGAAGCCTGAGGGTTGCACCATGTAGAGCTCCTCACCCTCCAGTGAACCATGGAGAAAAGCGTTGCTCACGTCCATCTGATGCAGCTCCCACCCGTGCTGGGCGACTAGAATGAAGAGTGCCCGGCTAGTGGAGAACCGGCCAACTGGGACAAAGATCTGATCGTAATCGTCCCCAGGAATTTGGGTAAACCCCTTGGCTGTAAGGCGGGTCTTATACTTGTCCAAGGACCCGTCGGGCTTCCACTTGCGCCGAAAGACCCACTTGGCGCCGATGGCCTTCCGTCCTTGGGGAAGGTCGACGAGGTCATACACGTGGTGCTGTCGGATAACGGCGAGCTCACCGGCGCAGGCAGCGTCCTAGTGTGCGGCCTCAGGAGAGGCTCGTGCCTCGCATAGGGTGTCTGGGTCCTCCGGGCGTGCTGTGGAGCGAACTGAGAGAGCGTGTGCAACTCGAGCCCCAGGTGGGATGCACGCGAGTGCAGCCGCGACAGCGTACCGATGCTCATGATGAAGCATGGCGTAGCCCTGTGCAGAGCCCGGGTGAAGGTCTGCAATGATGGCCGAGGTGGTCGGGCCAAGGGCCTTGATGCTAGGATCCCCACTCACGACCGTGGCAGCAGAGGAGACACGTGGAGCCACGGGGGGTCGAGGCGCCACGGAGCGCGGTGAGACGGTCTGCGCGCTCACCGACGGTCTGGGTCGGAGGCTGCCGCCTGGGCCACGCGTGTAGCGTGGCAAGGCAGGTGACGGCACTGAGTCCGTCGGGCTGTTGGAGGCAGAGGGGGTTGCTGGCCCGCAGGGGCCCGCGTATGCAACCGGGGCTGTCGGCCCGGAGGGACCAGCGGACGCGACTGGGGCTGCTGGCCCGGAGGGACCATCGGACGAGACTGGGGCTGCTGGCCCGGAGGGACCAGCGGACGCGACTGGGGCTGTTAGCCCGGAGGGACCAACGGACGCGACTGGGGCTGCTGGCCCGGAGGGACCAGTGGACGCGACTGGGGCTGCTGGCCCGGAGGGACCAGCGGACGCGATTGGGACTGCTGGCCTGGAGGGACCAGCAGACGCGAGTGGGGCTGCTGGCCCGGAGGGACCAGCGGACGCGACTGGGTCTGCTGGCCCGGAGGGACCAGCGGACGCGACCGGGGTTGCTGGCCTTATGGGACCAGCGGACGCGACTGGGGCTGCTGGCCCGAAAGGACCAGCGGACGCGATTGGGACTGCCGGCTCGGAGGGACTGAGGGATGTGTCACCCGGAAGCGGTAGGACAGGGGACGGACTCACCACTCCCCCACGCGACAGGATAGACACGGACGAGCCGGAGCGAATGAGGTCGCGAGGAAACAGGTCCTCGAAGAAGAGGGCGTCCCGGGACTCCAACGATGCAGTGCCGGGAGGGATCCTAGAAGCGCCAGGCCTTGGACTGACGAGAGACACCGAGGAAGGTGCAGGGACGTTCGCGAGGGGCGAGCTTGCCGCCTTGCTGCGGGAAGGGCAGCCACACAATGGCCACGCAGCCCCAAACGCGAGCCGGGCGGAGGTCAGCTCGCTGACCGCATGAATGCTGGTATGGTGTGGACTGGCGGGGAAGGGGACCGTGGGGAATCCGGTTCCAGACCCAGGTCATGTAGGCCATGGCCTCAAAATGGAAGCCCTCAGAGAGACCAGACTCGACCCGCATGGTGCGGACGGCGTCGGCCATAGTACGGTTCCACCACTCGGAGACACTGTTCTGGGCGGGTGTGTAAGGCGCGGACGTTTCATGACGAATTCCGCGGGAAGCGAGAATGGTCGCGGCCTCATCCAGGTACTCACCACTGCGATCGGAGCGAAAGCGGCGGAGAGAGCGGCCACACTCGCGTTCCGTATGGACAAGCCAGTCCTGGATGGCGTGGGCGACATCGCTCCTATGCCAAAGGCAGAAGACCCAGCGGTAGCGAGAAAAGTCGTCAGTGAGGGTGACGACGTAGCGACCATGCTCGCTGACGGACTCGGTGGGGAGAGGACCCATGACGTCCAAATGGACAAGGTCAAGGGGGGGGGACGTACAGGAGGAAGACAAGGGATACGTGGACCGGTGCATCTTCTCCTGAGCACAGTCAATGCACTCGGGCACGGAAGGGGAAACGTTTCCGGGTCCAGGCCCTTGGCCGGCTGGGTATGGAGCATGCTGTCTACAGCGGTAGAGTGGACGCGGCAGAGGCGGCGGTACAAAAGGCGAGTGTGCTGAGAAGAAAGTGTACTGATGACAAACACATGGCCTGTGGCGGCCAACGGGGAGGAGACGGAAGGAGAGGAGGAGAGGCGAGGGACATGCCACAAGTTGCCACGGGTGGTGGCATGCAGCACAACAAGGCCAGACGGACGCAACGACACAATGCCAACACCACGCGAATGCACAACTTCCATGCTCATGCGGTCAAGGGCAGTGACGGACAGAAGGCTGAGCTCAAGACCAAGGACGAAGGGGACATCGGTCAGAAAGAGGTCACCGGAGGGACCACGGAAACGAACGACGCCAACACCACGGACAGGCAACACTTGGCCAGAGCCTGTCCGGACACCGGAAACATCACCTACAGGACCGAGCATACTAAAGGCCTCACGATAGGCCGTCATGTGATGCGTGGCCCCGGAGTCGATGATCCAGGTCTCAGCAGGGTCCTGGACCGGGGTCGCAAGATCACTAACAGTCACATGGCAACAAGCAAGGGACGCGGATGCGGTGGAAGGAGGTGCGAATCGAGACTGCCAATCGTCAAGCCAAGCAACGTCGTCCTGGGAGGGGGTAACGGCGACCATGAGAGACGACAAGACAGATAAGGAAACGGGGCACGACCGTAGCTCAGTCTCAGTCATGCAGGGCTGGACAGGGGAGCAGGAAGTGATGCAACTCGCACTTCCCTGGGGAGGAGGGCGAGGTAGGCCGAGCTGGAGCGCGATGAACTGCTCCAGCTGGCGCTCACGGGAGGATGGCCCGGGAGTGTAGACGGCGTGTGGGGTGATGGCGCCGGAGCCCGGGTAGAAGGAGGACTGCGCCGGCGGCGACGGCTGCGGCGCTGGTGTCGGCAGGATCGGCGAAGCAATTGGAGTGGTGAAGCTGCGGGACGAGGCGGAGGTGTCAGAGCCGGCGACAGCCACGGCGACAGAGGCGAGACGGTGCTCGCGCTGGCGACGCATGGTGGTGATGACGCGGGCCTCATCCATCGGTAGAGGGCACGTGTACAACCCATGCCCGGGCTGACCATAGATGTGGCAGACCGAGCCGCCAGCGCTGGACCCGGTCGACGACTGCTGCTGCTGCTGTTGCTGACCTTTGCCTTTCTTGTTCCAACGCTTCTTCTTTCCTGACAAGGATGAGGTAGCTGCGGCAGGGGAGGTGACAGCCACGGAGGCGTTGGTAGGGGAGGCGACGGCAGGGGAGGCGACGACCTCTGTGCGCTGGAGTCGGGACTCCAGACGGGCTTCCTCAATGCGGAGGAAGAACTCGTATGCCCAGGGCATGAGGGTGCCGTGGGCCGCCATGGTGGAGAGAACGTCGCGAGGGTAGTGGATGAAGACGTCCGCGTACGCTTCGGTGGCACCACGCTTGATGGTGAGGAGCACGGCCAAAGGGGGTGGGGCAGCGGTCCCGAGGTGACGAAGGATGTTCTCCGCCCGCTGCCCGTAGGAGGTGACCATCTCGGTCTCCCCCATGTGCAGGGAGTTGAACTCTCGCAGCAGGCGGCTAGTCTCAGCGTCGCTGGACAGGCGATGGGGACGAGTGAGAACATGCCACGCGGCTGCAGGGTCTGGGGTGGCGCCAGCGGTGAAGTCGCCCAAGAAGGGCTCGAGGGCGAGGCAGGAAGCCGGAGGGGCGACAGGGACAAGAGCCCGGACGACACGACCAACGTCATACAGCTGGTCGGCCAGGGTGGTATCATACGGCAGGGTGTAGCATGCCCACAGGCCCTCACCCTGCGCCCAGATGCGGAAGTTGAGCTCCCAGCTCCGGAACTGCTTGCCGGCCTGAAGCGGCGACGGCGGCGTCTCAAAGTCCTTTTGCCTGCCGCCGGCACCCAGAGTGGGGCCAAGGACGGAGGTCACTGTTTGCCGCTGGCACAGAGTCTGCTGCTGCGCCAGGTATTGCGTGGTAGCAGACACAACTGGGCTGGCGCGCCCTGGAGGGGGGAAGGACGGAGGCGCATTGCGGGCAGACTGGGAGACTAACGGTTGTAGTGCCGTAAGCTGCTGTGTTAGGGCGGCGAGCTGTTGCTGAAGAGCAGTGAGGGGGTCAGGGTTATCGCCAACAACGTCAGAGGGCTGCTGGCGCCGCTGCTCCTCCTGCTGCTGCTGTTGTCGCTACTGTTGCTGCGGCTGCTTTTGCTGTTGCTGTTGCTCCTGGTGCTGCTCCTCCTGCTTCTCCTGCTATTCCTGCTGCTCTTACTGCTGCTGCTGCTACTCTTGCTGCTGCTGCTACTATCGCTGCTGTTGCTGCTACTACTGTTGCTGCTGCTGCTGCTATTGCAGTCGCTACAAGAAAGGGGGGTGGAGGTCCCCCCAACAGAGGAGGACCCCTCCCAAGTGGGGCTACCAACCATGGTGTGATGCCCTGTGTTTTTTTTTTTTTGAGATGATGACGTCAACAGTGATGTCAGCAGTGACGTCAGCAACGGGATACTACCGTCAGTAGTGGCGGTTGTTGGGGCCGCTGTTGTAGCTACTGTTGCTGCTGCTGCTGCTGTTTGCTGCTGCTACGGCTGCTGCTGCAGTTAGTGCTACTACTGCTGCTGTAGTTGTTGATGCTATTGCTGCTGCTGCCGCTGTTGCTGCTACGACTGCTGCTGCTGCTACTGTTGCGGCTACAGTTGCAGCAGCAGTTGCTACTGCTGTGGGATGCTACGGCTGCTGAAGCAGCAAAGGTAGCTGCTGCAGCAGCGGCGGCGAAGCAGGTGGGGTGGGGGAATTTTGTTTTGCTCTTTTTTTGTTTCTTTCTTCCTCGTCTGTCACAGCGGGCAGCTGCCCGCTGTCAGCAGCGAGCAGCGGGCTGCTGCTCGCTGGCAGCGAGCTGCTGCTCGCTGGTAGCGGGGAGTTTCGCGCTGGCAGCAGCGGGCTGCTGCTTGCTACTCGCTAGCTGCGGGCAGCGAGCAATAGTAGCCGCTGTTGGCAGCTACTCGCTACAGCAGTTGCTGCGGCTGGTTGTTGCTGCGGCTTGCTGCTGCGGCTGCTTCAGCCTGCGGCTTGCTGTTGCGGCTGCTTCAGCCTGCTGCTGCTGCTGCACGCTACTGTAGCTGCTGCTTGCCGTTGTTGTTGTTCGCTACTACTACGGGCTGCTGCTGCTGCGAGCTGCTGCTGCAGGCTCCTGCTCCTGCGAGCTGCTGTTGCGGGCTGCTGCTGCTGCGGGCTGTTGCGAGCTGCTGCCTCTCCCTTCTGCTGCTGCTGCACGTAGCTGCTGCTGGTTGCTGCTGCCACTGCTCGCTGCCGTTGCCTGCCGCTGCTGCAAGCTGCTGCTGCTGCGTGCTGGTGCAAGTAACTGCACTTGGGTGACATTGCCGCGTGCGTTGTCGCCTGCAGGTGTTGGACGATGCCTGCCGCTCACCTCCTCGCATCACGTGTGGGGGTCTGTGCTGCCGAAATAATTTCGACAGCATTTCCCCTGGCCCAGTGGCCGTGGGAAAAAATCTGACGCTGCCACCAGGCGGGTCAGTGTTGCCGAAAGAAATCCGGCAGCATTTCTCCTTCACTTGCGCGTATGGGGGTCCGCCGGCGTTGTTTGGCACCTGTACGCCAGTCTTCTGCTGCTACTGCTACGCTCTGGCTTTGATACTAAGCTAGAAACCTAGGCAACAGGTTGGGGCAGCATGCGTTGTTGATGTAGCGTGCGGGCTTCCACGCTGGCTGCTTAAGTCTGCTGCCCCCTCAGTCTGCTGCTCTAGAGACTAAGTGTGGAAGCTCTAGGTTTGTTGCTCAGAAGTGCGCGCGCCAGTGTTAGCGCCAGAAAATAGCTGAAAACTGGAAGTAACTGATTAGTAATGAAGAATGAGCAACAATGGGAGACCCCTCCAAGTTCTAGCTCCCCTCCACTAGTGTAGAACTTGTTACTTAGCTAACCAGCTGATGAGAAAAAAGTGCTAGACCTATTTTCTGGCAAGCAGGGTCTTCTCGGTGAGCCCTGCCAGACGCCCGACAGCCCAAAACCGGGGCGTCGTCCGTTTTGCCTGAAAACTAGACCATACCATAACACCAACGCTGCGAACGCAGTCGTGCGGTTAGAATCAGCTAGAAAAATAGCTACAAGAAGTTATGGCTGCACGAACCCAGGCAGTACCTATGACAGTCAACGATGCCAAACAGGACCATACAACAGGAGACATGGACCCTAGGCATCGCATGATTCTACAGACGGAATGTCACAGCCAGACATAGCGCTAGGTGCATGCAGACAACATCTGCAGTGGCAGTGACCGCCGGCGGCCTGACCACCGAGGAGGCCTGCCGATGGAGCTGAGCGCATCGCAAGAGGAGGAGGCTCCAGCGACGGGTGAATGGGCCTGAGCGTGCGTCGGCTCCACCGAGCGACACTCAAGTAGCGTCTAGTCTCGCTGTCAGTCATTTGCACGCCGATGTACACAAGCTGGGAGGATACAACAGAGTACAATGAGAGATGCACGAAAACGAACAATTTAGTGGTGCTTGGTTCGTATTTTGAGCTACCCTTTTCCATCTCATCTGAGAAGAACGATGGGTGGACCCAACCTCTTCCCCATCAGAAAACATCATTGCCAAGTTTGGGACGGCATCCCAAAAACACATCTGGCTCGTTTGTACCTTGCTCTCTTGAAAGAACTTGAAACGTTCACAAGCAAAACTATTGAAGACGACTTTGCCTCGACACTCATATCTAACCATTTACTCAATTAGAAGGACTTTCGACTGGCCCTTAGCTCACGCTTTACGCTCTGGTGGTAACATCCCAACCTTTACCTTCCATTTTGATTCCTGCCCTCGGGGGCCATGTTCAACTCCCGGGAGGTTTGGTGCTGAGGTAGCCCCCCCGCCTTGGTCTGTTACGACCAGGGGTTAAAGAAAAAGTTTAAGCAGGATCTATGATGGACTTCATCCGATCTAGAACTTGACTGGTCGGCGAACGAGTCCCCTAAGACCCCCCCCCCCCCCCCCCCCCCCCCCCCCCCCC
>SZWC01006677.1:56359-70787 GCA_023375785.1 Penium margaritaceum | reverse complement strand
CCCCCCCCCCCCCCCCCCCCCCACCCCCCCCACACGAGGAAATGCTGAACTGGTTCGTTCCATGCTGTTGGAACCCCTCGGTCACGTGAATCGGCATCCGAGCGCCGAAGAGTGTATAGGCCGTTAACCGCATCACCTTGACATGGTGTGTTCCAAACAGGCCAGAACGCGTTGCCTTTCGTGGACGGCAATGGGTTCGGTTTTGTGCTTGCGCGGCAGAAGGTCGTCGCGTAATTGTCGGTTGTCTGCGATCATCTCGAGTGCACAGACGATGGGTTCCCTTTAAAATCAGTACACCTTGTCATACCGTATCCTCAAGAAGCGATAATTGTAGGACCTATCTAACCTCAGGCTTTGGCATTGGTCTACATCCAGCCAGCGAGGAACCTGGTCTTGAAAACGTTTTTGAAGGCGGTGCAGCTATCTGGATGTTTGCGTTTGCAGTCATCGCGACTGCAAACGCAAACATCCAGATGGTCGGTAATTCAGTTTCGTTGCGACGGGTTGAAAGTCCACAGCTGTACCATGTAACACAGAAGAGAAAGCAAATTATTCCGACCAAATACATGGCAGAGACCGATCTGTCGCAGGTGCACACAACGTTCTCCTCCAGTCTTCAGCGGGTGGCTAACATGTTTCGGCATCTTAAACCTTCATCATCCAGCGACTATGACTCCTTATTGGAACAGAGTCCTCTGCGAATGCCAACGACGAGATAAATGTGGTCTTCTAGTACTAAATGAAGGTCGTCCTGGAAATGGTGAAATATGCTCACAAAGGAGAAAGTTGAAGGGGTTTCGCTGAGCAGCAGTCTTTTCCGTTGCGCATCCCGGTCTCCCGCGCTCAAGCGCTTACCTCGCGCCGCCGGCCGATAGCGGCCGATAAAGCACGAGGGCCTCGGGAGCCGGGATAGTAGGGGGAGGGGGGGGGGGGGGTAATGGGATTGGGGATTTGGTGGCAAGGGGAGCAGTGCACGTGTGGCTCTAGTCGGCTTGACATGGCCGGACACGATGGGCGATACGTGTTATATATTTGCATCTCGACTTGTTAGTAAGACATTTGCGAAGCTGAATACATAAAAAATACTAGGTTCAGACCTCTTTCAAAGGATTTCTAGCAGCCAGTAATACATACGTCATGTGTAATAAAGAAATTGGACTCACCTGCTTTCGATCTTTCAGGGATCAAAATGACCCGCACGTGCAGGCACTGGAAATGGCGTGTTCATTGAAGCCTGTCAGCCAGGAGAGATGCCAAACACGCAAGCCCCAGGGCTAGGAAAACACAAAGGTGTATAAACCATTACGATTCCGGACTATTCAGAGCCACAATGAGCGCATAATACCTAGAATGCCTTCTAGACGACATGCAAAAGCATTATTGCTTTCGACCTAACAGTTTGTCTACAGTATCCATTCCTTCTGTACTGAACACACGTAATACGAATAACATAAAATCTATCACCCATTTCACCACAATACTAGAATGTAAAAAATGGAAAGATTTCTCGATTGCGGAACGTGCCAGAAATTTGATTGGGATTTCATGAGAGTGGTACATTACAATGTGTGGAATCCTATGACATAAGGAGAATTTTTTATCATAAATTCAACATATTTTATTTTGGGCTAGTAAAAGTATTTTTACCCTTTTTGACGATAAAGGTTTAGGGTCTAGGCATAAAAAACACAAAATGGTTCATAGTTAAAGAACAAGAGTTCAATAACATTCAAATTTGATGTTACATTATTTATATAAACCCTTCATTGTATCTTCTTCCTTATCAATATCACTAGATTTTTTATTTTAACATGTGGACCATAAACTTACTACCATCCACGCCAAGTGGCTTTAACATGGGTCCCCAACCATAAAGTAGTTGGATGGGATGGCTTTAGGGCTGACAGCCATCAAGCATCACGGTTTCTACCTATTTGACAAAACTTTTTAATTAAAAAACATTCATATCAGATTGAAAAGATTTAAGTTACACATGCGCGTGCGTAGGGCTGCTCAAGCCTAGGCAAGGGGAGTACAGTGCCATAGGTGGTACATGGCTCGATTAGGGTTCTATGGTCAATCGGTGGTGGAATAGGATGGCTTTTGGGTTTGAAGGCCCTTAATAGCCATAGCTTCAGCCTCATTGGCCAAGGATGTATATAGTAGAATACATCTTTGAAATTTGTTGGAATTCTTTGTCTTGAATCAAAGAAGGTGCAACGCGACAAAGTGAAGGAAAAATCTAAGGCCTTCCACTTAGGATCTCATGTTGATCAATAAAAAAAATTCAATTATCCTTTAAAGCGCGAGATAAAATTGAGGGCCACCCACTTTAATGTTAACTGTGCATTTTGTGAGGAAAAGATAACTTGGATGTATTTCATTTGGTTAATGAGAACTCGTGAAGGAAGGCAATGTATTTTTTTTCCATATACATAGATTTGAAATGGTAAAGTCGAAGAATGTTGTAAGGTGTAATGATGTCACTGAAACATGTTTGTTTCAATTAAGAAATTTATATTTTCTAATGATTGTAATGTATTACAGAAGACATTCACCAATAACTAATTAAAACTTGACCTAGTTTAATCACTTATGCTAGACTTAGCCATGCCAATTTTTTTTAACTAAAAAAATAAATAATGTTTGAATCCTCATCCGTTTACAATGCATATGTATAGGTGCGATTTAGATTGTCTTACTCGTCCTATGTTCACTCGTGAAGTAGAGTTTAACATCTCTACATGGCTCCAACATGACCCTAACTTCGAGGCAGTTGGAGTGGATGCTTTGATGGTTGAAGGGCCTTGATCAATATGGTTGTTACCTGATGAGAGACGTTTTTTTTATACACAAAACTGACTAGTGTTAGATCACCTAAGTTCGAGTTCCCTTTTGAATGTTGAGGTGATTCCACTTATAGATGTGAAGAGTGTAAGATAAATGACCTCTCTACATGGCTTGAATGGGTATGTACCTTTTGGGTGGCTCAACTAGATTTATTAAGGTTGAATGAAGATGAATGATTTTGGTTTTAACTAAATAGGCCAAGTTACTTGTATTATTCGTTAGTAATCAAAATTGATAGAATCACCATTATGGAGATGGAATGGTGCAGTTAAAGTATTATATTTGTGGTTTTGGAATGAAAATTCATGTGTTTATCACTTTTCTTTATAAGCCTGCATTTCGTTAAGTCTAACATGAAATGGACCACTTGTTTGAGCTTAAATTTACCACACATGACATCCATGATCTTGTGAGCATTATGATATGGATATGTTGAGAAAATCAATCTGGATGAGCATGTGCTTGATTAAACAAATCAATAAATTGTCAAAAGATGTTTGAAACAAAGTACTCAGGTTACTTACGAAAATGTATTATGTGCTAAAGACAACATCATTTAAGAGAATGGTAATTAGTTTGTTTTGAATACGATTTATACACTATTAATCAATAACACATGGTATTAGCAGCTTTAACACACGTGGTTTATTTTGAAATTAACTACTGAACCAAAATGTACGCACTCAGAATAGTCGTCTTAAGAATAGAGGCAAATGGTTGCCTCAGCCATTCTGGCCGAGATGAAGCGCGCCACCAATGCACGCAGTTGTCATAGGGCATACTTGTAAACATGCAACCTTATCCTACTTTTTCCATGTGGTATTTCCATGTTGGAAACATGACCCTAACGTCAGTCTAGGAGTGGAGGAGGAGTGACGCGATGGATTTTCCATCGTTGCACTCCTTTCACTTAAAATCCAGCCAGAGGATGTTTTCTTTGGTAGATTTGAATTAGACTCTATCCTATTATATTTTTCCAAGCTTCCACTTCTTGAGACACCGGTCTTGAGCTCCTAAAACCGCGGAAGTATAATTCAATGCCATATTCAATTGTAGAAATGGGTTGCACATGACAGTGCTCCCCCTTTGCTTTGAACCATCTTGGTTTGTCTCTGCTCAAACAGGTTTTATCATCGCGTACTTCATGTTGTCAACCATGCAACAAGAAGCCTAAGCAAAATCATAAGTGAGAACTCTTGTCATTCGCAACATAGTTGCATCACATTCATACAAAATCAACCACACACTTGTGGTTTTTGTGATTATGGTGATTTATGTACAACATCCAATGTTGATCGTGTGATCCCTTGGCTCTTACCAAGATGAGACACGTATCATCCTTGTATGTTCTTCACAATTGTTAGTGAGTCTTAATTGAATACTTATCCCACGTGTGTATTCATGGCATGGTTGATGCCTTTTAGGACATAAATTGTCAACAATGTCTTGCTAGTTTGGAAGAGGTGAATTCTCCACATTTTGTGTGGTACGTATCCAGTAAGTTGTTGTGGTGACACCTTCTCCCCCTTTGCATGGAGTGTCCCTACGACCAATTAACTGGGCATCCTCGCAAAAATTCTCTAGGTCCACTCTACACTTCCCATGTCATTCGGAAATGATCTCTTCTAAGGGGTTGTTGCAAAGGTGGGACCTCCTTGCAACATTGCTAATATGTGCAATTCTACATCCAGACATCAATCCTCTCCGTTTGCAACAACGTGTCCATGACCACGCGTAGGTCTACTAGACCTCTTTCAGCACCTGTGGGTTGGTTTGCTAAACTCATCCAAGCTCTAATAAGCCCATGAAACTCGCATTTTAGCCTTTTATTAGGGTTGGGAGGCACCAAGGTCCTAAGACATGGTTACTTAGCTCCCTTGCTTTTCCTTTCCAAAATGACACTCATCTTTAAAGGAGGCACCGTCCGTCGTCTGGCATGCGCAATGGTTGTCAACGTCAGTGATTGGACACGAAAATGCTCCGAACTAGATGATCTTGGTTTCAACCATCCATTCTTCATTTCCGTCTGAAATGGGTACCGTAGGCTGTCGCTCACGTTCCTGTCAAAAGCACACTACTTTTGACCTAGGTTGGTTGCGATACCCAATCTCATCAACCATGGATTCTATCCACAAACGAAGTGTTCATCGCATGGCATTTACCAAACGGGTGTACCATTGTGGTAGAAGTTGGAAGAATACTGTTTCGGTCTCAATCCCATATGATTGTGATCGAACACTTCCAAATCATGTCTGATGATCCTCGAACAACTAGTTCCTAAGTCTTTTTATGGTTAAACAATTACGTCCAAGGGTTCTATTAGAGAAACTCGTCCATGGATTGTATTGTCCAAGTTGTAGTAGTCCGTGTAACTTTGATGTCTTTCATTACGTACATTCGGTTCTTCCACTCAATAGAGGGTATTTCCCCCATCCAAGACACTTGAAAAACCATCACAATCCAGGATATCATCGTAGTGACATAAAAAACATCTTATACATGCATTTGACAATGTACATCAAACCATCCAAAAAAACATGGGGCTTGAATCACTTCACCATGACCTTTCCAGTTAGTGAATCGTAGTTAGACTACACCGTAGTCATTATGATCTCTATTAGAGATTGGTTTTGTTCCAACAAGTTGGATTTTGGATATATTTTGTATATTGATATGACATAGGCAATGCTATAGCATGTATTTGGCATGATGGAAATCCATCAACATGATGTTTAAAGAGCGTGAAAGATAAGAATAGTGTACTGTGTGACGATGCCATCAACTATGAGGCATTTCTTAAAACAGTGAAAGAATTTGAT
Source organism: Penium margaritaceum (assembly GCA_023375785.1). Classification (NCBI taxonomy): domain Eukaryota; kingdom Viridiplantae; phylum Streptophyta; class Zygnematophyceae; order Desmidiales; family Peniaceae; genus Penium; species Penium margaritaceum. Next base: position 65,118 of record SZWC01006677.1, on the reverse strand, counting down.
GAGAAATATTGTTTCTCTAGGCCCATCTTGAAGATTCCTTTCACATCAACATCTGAAAGGACACACTAATATTTTTTGTGTTATAATGTTGAGTATAACTCATCATGTTGTCGGTCCGACCACCAAGATGTGGATGCTAACAAACAGTTAGCTTTAATCTATTGGCGTATACATCATCTCTAGGATTAGAAGTTTTGAGCCAAAACCTAGCCCTTGATTTGACCCCAAATATGTCGTGGTTGGTTTGTAGAAATGTATGAGATTATCATTATACTCAAGAGCACAATTAGTAGAAAATGAGTTTCACATGTTTTCTTAGAAATGAATCTTCACTCAATTGTGGATGAAAACATGTCACTAACATCGGTTCACGTTCTTTTGTCTATCAATGTCCATGAAAGGTTCACTCACGGAGTGATGATAGACCAAAGTTATCGCCTTCATATTTGTTCACTTTAAAAAACTGACCAATCTTGTCATACACCAGAAGTGACTGTTGTGATCTTCGACCACCGTATTCAGTACCTTGAATTGTTGAGGACCCATTGTAGAGTGTGTGCCCCTCTCTTGCGCATTTACAACCCCCACTGGCAATGAACCTTCACTTTTTAACAGGGTTGTGAGTACATTCATGTACCTTTTCATGGTCAGTACTTCTTGAGTACCCCTATTTGTATCCATCACTCACTGAGTGAGAGGATGTTAATGGTTTTGCCATTCAGAACTTATTCAAGTATATCATCCTTGACATGTTCAATCATAGGCATATGATTGCATGAGCGATGATGGATGATGCGCACAATTTGCGAAAGGTACTTATGCATCTTGCACACATTGTGTACAAGCGGCGTGATGGCAATCCTTGAGGATTGAAGTCCGCGTTCTAAGAAAACACGTCTGTTTCATATCTCATGACATAGTCATGACATAGACTTAGTCATGAAATGATTGCATTTGCCTTTCAACATTAGAGCGCAATGGGACATGCTATTGTTGTAGAATATGTCTTGCACCCATAAAACTACTCGTCTGGTAAGATGGTTTCGCCATTTTTATCGAAAACTTTAGTTGATATCGTTAGCTTGTCATAAAAGCGATGAGATCATTCGTCCTTCCAATGTATCCATAACTTGATGTCATGTTCAACTCATGAACAGTTGGTGGATAATGTCTTTGTCTTTGTATTTCAAGATTTTCATGCAGGTCATGTACCCATTTTCATGTGGCTGAAGTGCCACGGTGTGAATCGCATGCATTGACCCTCTGTATAGAGGGTTGTCATTAGCACTTGGTCATGGACTCTGACCTCCTATGGTTAAGCAAGCCGTGCATGTTTTGGAACTCAACTGAATCGACTTGGCATTTGAAGCACGTTCAAACTATGGATATGGAGGAATTCGTCCACCTTTAGCATGGTCCAAATTTGAGGAAATTGTCCTCCTAAGCTACGTGATTTATCTATAAAAATGGGTCGTACTTCTCTTGAAAGTACATTCCCTTACCGATATTGGAAGGGTGAAGTTGTCAACTTCCAATGGTCATCACTGTCGGTGAAGACCGTGATTGCTTTATTTTTGTTACTTTGTTTGTGTATGCATTTGATCACCACAACCATATGTGGTTGTTTCTAGTCATGCCTATTGATTCTTTATTTGAAGAATTCGATAGTATGACCATCCTCAACTTTGTGTAGGTGCCTTAAAAATTTCAGATGACTCGTTTCTATTCGTATGAACGTGTCGGACGCAGTTACTCATAGAACCACTCCACGCATAGATCATATGCTTTCACTCAGTGGTCTAGCGTAATCTAGCACTACTAAGTAAAGAGTTGGCTAGTTCTTACTAGTGGATACAATGGGATGCCGTCGCCACCCATGTTATCGTTGCAATCGGCATTTTCCCATCTGTTGTTTCATCAACACTAACATAGTTAGTGTAATTCAAACTCATGGTCATATTGTGTCCGGCACTCCCATGAGTGGTGCATTCGGTACCCATGACAAAAGTAAAACGTGCACCTTTTGTCAATTGTGCTACCGGCATTTATGAAAACGGTGCATTGGCACTCGTGTAACCAATTTTCATCAATGCACTCGTTGGCAACACATTTAATTCTCATGGTCAGGGTGCTTTTGAAACTTTTGTGAATGCTACAGTTGCATCTCCCATATCGGTCATGCCCTTAGTGGAATCAGCACTTGTCAATTCTGTGCGCTCAACCCTCGTGTAGGGCTTTTGACCATCACACGAGTGTTGAGCGCAATCGGGACTCACCTTCTCCTTTCATTAGAATCCAAGATTAAATGACTTGTCTTGCATCCTTGGTATAATCGGCACCCACATGGATTCGCAACCGGCCTTTGTTTTGGTCATGTTTGTATAGACCATCAGTAGTGCTATCGGCACTAGCATCACGAATGCATTCGGCATCCGTGATTAAAGTGTAACTAGCAGTTTTCTAAAGTTCGACAGTGATAAAAATTATGCAACTTGCATGTGTGGTAGTGCACATGGTGCAATCGGCACTTACATCGTTCATGTGGTTGATAGTCATGTAACAGTGCAACTGACACTCAGTTTGTGCATACTTCGCATTTTGTATTACCGTGGTCGCAAGTTATGGTTAATCACCTCAAGTTTAAACACTTGATCAGTGTATCAAAAAGTGTATTTTGGCATGCTAACAATTTTCATAGAATATCCACATGAATGGTTGCCAGCAAATTCTAGAGGTACATTCGTTTTATGTTTTAAGAAGTTCAATGGGATCTATATGATATAGATTAGATTCTTCACATAGTCCATGTTCACTTTTTTGTTCACTTCCCAATGCACTTGATGATCCACTATTTAAGGGGTGGGGCATATGGTCATATATGGTGGTCGAAGCTCGTTTGGTGCTTCTACTTACTTCAATCAAGATTTGGTCTCGATATGCATAATCCTTGTGGGTTTGCAACCCGGTGTATGCAGTAATAGCCCTTTTGCATAAACAAAATTGTTTAGCACATCTACCACACGCATTGAGCCATGTTATGGCTTTAAACGGTCATCCCCTCCTAGTGTTTGTTTTCATGAACAACTCCTAACTTTGAAGTCAGTCGACACATGCAATGTTGGTGATAAATTCTTCATATTGAATTGCTTCAAAGTGAGTACCGTTCATGACACGGAGAATTGTGTGTTTTCCTCATTTTTGTCTTTTTGAATTGCCAGCTAAAATAAAATCAAGAATTCTGATTTTTTCAAGGGCTAAACTAAAGCCTTTAGATTTTTGCGTTGATACCCATGGTCAAGTTGACCACATACGCGGGTTCAACCACAAAAGTTTTCACCGTTTCAAAAGTTTTTGTAAAAAGTTAAAACAAAATTCTACAACTTGAGGATTCATGGAAGATGAACATGATTTTGGCACATCAAGTGTTCTTTTTAAATTGAATTCTTGGAATCTTTGAAGCGCCATCATTTGGTGTTTGGATAAATATCGGTCTGCCCATTTTCCATGAATAGTAGAACCTTTTTGAACAATATTTGAGAACTTCCCAAAGTATTGTAGATCTTAGATGAAGCCCCTTACCGCTTTTTATGCCGGTCAACCCACGGCCAACAAGGCCAAACGTCGTTTTCAACCAAGGAAATCATCCTCGCCTCTTGCGCTTATGGAACTTAGAGGTCTTTTAAGCAATTGTTCATTTCACGCAAGTTTTGAGCTCGGTCTAAGCTTCCAACTCCTTTTTAATTTGTCAAAATGGTTGAAAAATAAAGGAATTTTCCTCCCATTTTTATTAGACCGGCCGGGTCCAAAAATAAACCATGTCTAAGAATCAAACATGTGCCCCCAACTGTTGGATGCGATCCCAGTTGGATGCGCCACTTGCGCACGTCCAGTACTAGGCCGTTGGCCCACGTAGGGAGGGGAGGGAGGGGGAACGTCCCCCCTCCTCCCTAATGACACCGTTAGCGCTATGGTGGAGGTGAAGAGAGGGGGGGAGCTTGTCCCTCCCCTCCCGCCTCGGCGCAGTTGGGCCAATCGGTGAGGGTGAGATGGGGGCTCGCCCCTCTCCTTCCCCTTTCCGTAGTTAACACCATGGCAGAGGGGAAGAGAGAGGGGCTCGCCCTTCTCCTCCCCCTTGGTTTCGTCAGTATCATGGACAAGGGGGAGGGGGAAGTTGCCCGTTTCCTCCTCGGCGCCGTCGGCGCCATGGATGAGGGGGGAGAGGGGGTAACTTGCCCCTCTCCTCCCCCTCGGCGCGGTCAGTGCCATGGACGAGGGGGAGAGGGGGAGTGGTCCCTTCTTGCCTTTCGTGCTCTTTGCACCATCGAAGAAGGGAGATGGAGCTCTCCCCTTCCCTTTCCTCCGCAATGTCGGCACTTGGAACGGGGGAAGGAGAGGGGGCTTGTCCCTTTTCATCACCCTTAGTGTTGTCGGCGCCATGCCAGGGGGGGGGGGCGAGGGAGGGGAAAACTGTTAGTGGATGCAATGACTGCACTAGTTTCATGCTCCGATATGGCACAGTTGGTTTCAGAATCGGATAAAAATACGCGGAGTGAGAATTTTCTTCGTGGCTTTCAAGAGGAGCGCCATGGAAAGTTTTGTCACTGTCCAGGCTAGTTAAATTCTGGAAAACTGGCCTAAAGGACTTGGATTGTAAAATAGTGTGTAGCATGCGCAGGTTACTGCGCATGCCCCTAGTGTGTGTATCGAATGCGCAAGCTCTTACGCATGCATCCTGGAAGGCAGGGACCAACAGTTGTGCAGCATGACAAAGCATTGCGGGCAGGTAGAGACAGGCCTCACTACGCTTCTAGCATGAGGCGGTGTGAGAGCTCCTAGTGGGGACCGTCTGCATAAGCAGCCCATGACCACGACTCAACGTTCTTCTCTGTTCGCCACCTAGATAGGCTACATGGCAAGCCAGAATGCAAGTATTACGGCTACGGAGATCTACGACTCTCACTGATCCATGAGGAGCTCCAAGATTCAAGAACCACGGTTACGGTGAAACTTCACTGTGCATCTGAGGAAGCTTCTTCAAGAAAGCAAGGCAGTCAACTTGCCAGGGTCGCAAGTATAAAAGGCAGCGGCCCTGGCATATCTTAGTATCTCAATAGGACTCATCTTTCACGTCACGACCTTGAAGCACATAGCATCTGGAAGCGCCTCAGACCAAGGTTCTGTTGGAGTCTGCCATGGAGACCTTTGTAAGCCTGGCAGAGCTCTGCCAACCTGGGAAGGAGGAAGCCCTGACTACCTGGAGGCCAGCCTACCTGAAAGACGGTTCTAGACCAAGACCCCTTGCATCGATGGCCTTGATGGCCTAGCAAGGCGTTGCCCCTTGTGTGGGCCAGGAGCAGTGGTGGAGCTCATGTGTAGCCTTTGTTAGGGTCTACTTTTCATGTACCATACTTGTACTTTGGAATCAAGGAATATTTCTTCCGCTATCACATTGAGTTTCCACATTCAGTCTACTGATCTGTGTGCTAGCTTGCTCCACGAGAAAAGATCCTGTACAAGCAAGAAACCAAGTTCTTGCTACACACCTGCAAATCCCCAAAAAACTACCCTCTCACGTCCCCTATTGAGCTTCGACTCGTCATTTTGTCATCATCGGGCTCGTGTCGGAGTAGCTCCACGAGCTGCACGGACGCCATGAGCTCGCCAAGGGCAACGTTTGGTGTCCAAACGGGATGACTCCTCTCTTTTTGCGTGGCTTTCTTGGTTCTCGGTTGGCAAGAATCGTTGTTAAGAAATTTTTGCCGATTGAGCGGAGTTTAGATGAACTGCCCAAATCTTTTATCTTGGAACTCTGAACTACGTTGTTGGCTAATACTGTCTATTGATCTGTTAATCTGACGGCTGTATGTAACTGACACCTCCTTCTCTCTCTCTCTCTCTCTCTCTCTCTCTCTCTCTCTCTCTCTCTCTCTCTCTCTCTTAGAAACGTTTGGCTATGATGCTAATGTAATAGACGTGGTATTTTTTGCGACTAACTGCGGAACCAAAATGTAGGCCCTCAGAATAGTCGTCTCATGAGGAGGGGCGAATGGTCGCTCAGCCATTTTGGTTGAGACGAACCGTGCCACCAATGGACGTAGTTGTCATAGTGCATATTTGTAGACATGCAACCTAATCCTTCTTCTTCTGCGTGGCATTGCCACACTGGAAATAGGACTCTAGCATCATTCGAGGAGTGGAGGAGGAGTGACGCGATGGATTTTCCATCACGGCACTCCTTTCACTGAGAATCTTGCAAAAGGATGTATTCTTTCCTGGAGCCGAACTAGTCTCTAGCCCATTATGTTTTTCCAAGCTTTGACTTCTTGAGACACCCGTTTCGAGCTCGTGAAACCGGAGAAGGATAATTCAATGCCATTGGAATTCTAAAAGTGGCTTGCACGCTACAATAACATATGGTAGAGTATATAGTATAGGGTATCAATAGTATATGGTGTATGGCATTGTTTTTGGCTAGTACATGTTTCATGAATGTTCATAACAGTAGCCAAAATGATAACATTATGATGGAAAACCAGGTGTTTCATATACTATTTATGGGAGAAATCCATAAAAATCCACTCACATGTGCTTTAAAATCAATATGTATGATATCAATGTGGAATTAATGTAAGTATTGAAGAATTATAAGCATTAGAATAATTGAAAAGGGTAGCATTGAGTAAGTTTTGAAAATTGAATTATGCATCAATGAAAGTAGGTGTCAAAAGTCCTAAACACACTTGTTTTTTATGAGGTCAAACTTTAGAAACATAAAGTGAAGGGAAAATTCATTCCAAAATCCCATGGCAAGTGGTCCTCACATGTGTTGTGCGGTGGTGGTTGCCTCAAACTTCATGACGCTCTTCTTAGATGGATTGTGTTTAGTTGATGAGTGTTTTGAGGGATGCTTTTGCGCGTAAATTTGTGCATGAAAGATTGAGGCTCCATCATCACTGAAGTATAAGTGCTTTTACGTTGTGAGAGTTGGGGTTCCTAATAGCCATTTTAAGTCTTCACCCCACTCCCTACCTATTCATAGTGTTTCCATGGTGGATCAGAGACAACTTTTAAAATGGCATCCGAAGAAGGGAGGATGGATTGCTCACACCGATGATTGTTGTGACATAACATTTTGGACTGTTTCAAGTTTTGTGTATTTTGGTATCCGCCTTCACGGCTCAGCGTCATGATTTCAGTTTGGCTGTTGGTGGCCCTTCACAGCTGTTTCTGTTTTTCTCAAAGTCGATGCATGCCGCCATGGCTGCAGGCTGCTGGCTGCACCAGCCACGATCGTCGTCACACACGGGACAGTTCGCCTTCCCGTGCCCTCGTCGCCTCGACTCCTCAGGACCCTTCGCGCAGCTCACCCTTTGAAGTCACTGTTCAGCCGAGCGGCCTGTCCCCTCCCTCTCTCAGCGGCTCGGCAACAGCACGTACTTTCGTGGGAGGCGGAGGATTCGAGCCGTAGAGGCGGTCGCCAGAGCGACTAGCCTTCAAGATCCAACAGGCGGAGAATCGGGCCGCCCACTAGCAAGATGCAAGGCAACACAGTGGCCTCATCCGTTCGTAGTACAAGCTACGGACGTGCATTCCGCCTTCCTGGAGGGCTGACGTACTGACCTACTGAAGCACTCAAGACCCGCACCCAAGGTTGTGCTGCCACGAAGCTCGCGTCCAAGAACCCTGCCACAGGCATCACGCCTCGGCGGAGGGAAACGCGAGCAGAGGGAGCCTTCAGGGTCTCAATGCTAGCTCGCAGTTGGCCTGCCTTGCTAGCCAAGTGGTCAGGATCTGGAGCTGGATTTGCGAACAGTCGCCAGAACGCAAACCCTAGACCCGAATCTGGCGTGGGCTCCTGCCCACGAACGTTCGCGAAACACAAACACTGCTGGCCTGCGCAACCAAGGGACGCGGCTCACCTACTCTGGCGGCAATGAGAGCAATGCCGGCTACTGGCTAGCTCGGCTGCAGGCGCGGACAGATGAAAAGAAGCCGGTTTAGGAGCGCAGTGAAGTGATCCCTCGGAAGTAGTGAGTCCGCAGGGTCGGCACTGTGCTGGGTCGAGAGCGTGCAAGGTGCAAGGGCGCAGCTTGGAGAGGGCTTGCTGCTTCGCCTGTGGGAACGTGTGCTCCTGTGGGGCTCGCAGCATTGCGCTTGCAAACGGCAGCTCTGGCGCACTCTGCCGGTGCCTCTGCCTCGGCCCATGCAGCCTTCAGCACTCCCGTGTCCCCCCTTGCCAAAACCCTAACCGTCATAGGTCTCGTCGTCATTGCCAGTGTTCTCGTCACCGCCCCCGTCATTGTCCCCGTCATCGTCATTGTCATCGTTGTTGTCGTCGGCAGCGGAGCCCGCCAGGTTGCTGGGACGATGTTTGTGTTCATCCGGCAGCTGGTGTCGATGAAGCGGCGGCGCTACGTGCGCGACGGGTGGGACCTCGACCTGAGCTACATCACGGAGCGCGTGCTCGCCATGTCGTACCCGGCGGGGGACCTGAGCCTCGAGTCGGTGTACCGCAACCCCATGTGGCAGGTGCAGCGCTTTCTCAATGCCCGACACGCGGGCCGGTACAAGGTGGGCTCGTGGGGGAATGGGTGGCTGAAATGAGTGGATGGCTTGGTGCGTGGGTGTTTGGGTGGGTGAGTGGGTGTGTGAGTTGGTGGGTGAGTGGGTGGGTGGACGGCTCATTGGTGTGTGAGTTCATGTGAGTGGGTTGATACACGAGTGGGTGGGTGGTCTGGAGTGTGGGTTTGTTGTGGAAG
>SZWC01006677.1:0-46145 GCA_023375785.1 Penium margaritaceum | reverse complement strand
TGCGTGCGTGCGTGCGTGCGTGCGTGCGTGCGTGCGTGCGTGTGTGTGTGTGTGTGTGTGTGTGTGTGTGTTCATGTGTGTTTGGTTGTGTTGCACACGTGGGAGTGCAGGTTGGAGGGGATGTGGAGCTGAAGGTGCTGGACCGCTCTGGCAACAGGCTTCTGAAGCTGTGCTTCAATACCGCGTTTGTGAAGGGCTTCCTGTCGGTGCGTGCATGTGGCTTCGCGCGTGAGATATTTGGCTGTCTGCCTTCATTTATCTGTGCAACAGGGTGAGGGGGGAAGGTTGAGTGGTGAGGGAAGGCTGGGTGTGGAGGCAGGAGTGTCACAAGAGTTGGGTTGGGAAAGGAGGGTTTGGTGTAGCCAGTGCAGCATGACTTTGGGATGGAAGTCGCAAAAGCGGGCAGCAACAACGATTCGAAATTGGATGATGAAGGGACCGGGAGCCTCGGCGCCATGAGTTGCTAGAGGAGCACGGGGGTGTGATTGCGTATTGGATGGTGGAGTGCAAGTTTGCCGAAGTGCTGATCTGCAGTATCCCTTGCTGGGCAGAGGCATGAGGGTGGACTCACCCCCACTTGACGATGCGATGTTGCAGCCACTGATGTGTTCTTGCAGGCCCGGGATGCCTTGGGGCTGCTCAAGGGGCTCATTGCCCAGCTGCTTGTGCATGCTGACAGGCATGCACAAGTAGCAGTGCCATGCTGCTTGTGCTGAAGGCCATGCTAGTGCGGGAACTGGGTACGCTTGCGCCGCCTGGGTGCCAGTGTCGACTCTCAAATCTGCTTGCCAGTGTTGCTCTTTCTGGTTGTGCAGTTTCGACTGGACGAACTGGACAAGGTGAGCTCCAAGTTCTCTCGGCACTGCGACAAGGACGACCTGTGTCTGGAGATTGTGTTTGCTCCGCTTCACCGCACTCGCAAGAGCTGTAACAGTTTATTGCCTGGTGATGAGCTGCATCGGCAGGAGGGGCGACAGCAGCAGCAGCAGCAGCAGCAGCAGCAGCAGCAGCAGCAGCAGCAGCAGCAGCAGCAGCAGCAGCAGCAGCAGCAGCAGGAGGGGCGACAGCAGCAGCAGCAGCAGCAGCAGCAGCAGCCGCAGCAGCAGCAGCAACAACGTCGAAGACAACAGTAGGTGTAGTAGCGACGTTGCAGGTCGCTACAGAACCAACACTGCCGCAGTGGATGGCAAAGCAGATCTGCGGAGTCCGCCTCCGCAGACCATTAGGTCCTCACTCGCACTAACTACGTGTTGACTCTTGACGCTGTGGGGGTCCTCGCCAGCAGGTCGTGCTTCAACCATTCAAGTCTAGTCTGAGCGGATTCATCTGCTCAGGAGGACCTCAGAACATCAGAAGCCCACCAGCACCTGCGCATGGACCCCCCACCACTACTGCGACCCCACTAGATGACCACCATCATCCTTCCTTCCCTCCCTCTCTCCATGTCCTGGAGAAAGTACAGTACTAGGATCTGAAAGGCGATTTGTTTATTGTTGTGACTTTTTTTTCTGTGTGGATTTATCCGTAGTTCATGTGGGGTGTTTTTGTACATGTCAGTAATTCACCTTTTGTGCCATTCTGTTGATTTGTCCTTGAAGGCCATAGCGTGTGTTCAAAACTACATGGCCCACAGGACTGAGTTGTGAGAGACTGCATGACATCATGGCTTCCCTTTTGCAAATGAACATCACGGACACGATGTTTCGAAGTGGAAGAGGGGAGAGAATCAAGCAGACATAGAGAGAATTCACCTTGAAAACTTGTCATGTAACTCTACACTGATGCTAGGGCATCGTGGAAGTCATCGTCAGTTGGGTGCACTACATGGTTGCAACAAAAAGTGGCCTGTGGCCTCCAGTTATATTTGGTTTTCACAATCTTGGGATACCTTGCCGGAGTCCACGCCCACTTCATGAGCGCGGGATTTGCCTACAGGTTGAGCCAAGGGTCAAGCAACCAGCTTGCCGAGACTTCATTGGCGAAGTGTTGGAACAGGCGGACGGGTGGAGTTGGTTGCCGTCGTCATTACTCGTGACGAAGTGTGGGTCTTGTAGGTAGTGGCGTAGGAGAGGAGAGTATGGCTCAATGTATGAAGGAACCGAGGGAGTCCGCTTGAGCGCTCTCAGCACTACGCCATGGAAGCAAGAGAAGTTGATTGCACTTAGAAACGAGAATGAGTAGAGGTAGCGAGAGTGCGTGGTGTCAAGGCGGGTTGATCAACCACCCATGTTGCTGTTCTGTCAGTTTCTGTGACCTCAAGACTTAAAGCCACTCACATGCAGGCAATCTATGATGATTGACAACAACTTCAACGATCCTAGCTTCCCCTTCCACACTCTTATGTGCCCACATGAATTCTCTTGGAGGCAAGCTCTCTTGCAAACCATTTCTCAGCAAGATTACTTCACATCTTTGTTCGTCAGCTTTGTAGAGCTTATCCTCGTGCTTCTGTTGCTTCTCGTGTTGGTTTTTGCGCATCCTCATTGTGCTCTGTTGTGTCCTCCCAGCTTGTGTACATCGGTGTGCAGATGACTGACGGCGAGATTCGACGCTACTGGAGTGTCGTTCGGTGGAGCCGACGCACGCTGAAGCCTACTCGCAGTTCGCTAGAGCCTCCTCTCCACGGCGACGTGCTCAGCTCCATCGGCAGACCTCCTCGGCGATCGGGCCGCTGGCGGTCAATGCCACCACAGATGCTGTCTGCATGCGTCAGGCAATGGATCTGACTGTATCGTTGCGTCTGCAGCGTCATCCTCTGCCTAGGGTCCGTGTCTTGTACTGCGTGACACTGTTTGACATCATGGACCATCTTAGGCACTCCCTGGGTTCAGGCAGCCATAACTCTTTGCTGTTGTTTTTCTAGCTGATTCTGACCGCACTACTGCGTTCGCAGCGTCAGTGTGGTCCAGCTTTCAGGCAAAACGGACGACGCCCGGGTTTTGGGTTGTCGGCTGTCTGGCAGGGCTCACCGAGAAAACCCCGCCTGCCAGAAAATAGGTCTAGGACTATTTTCTGATTGGCTGGTTAGCTGAGCCGGAGCTTTCAGACTTAGACTCTAGAGCAACGGTTTGAGGAGGCAGCAGACTTAAGCAACGAGCGTGGAAGCCCGCACGCTGCATCAACAATGCTACTGCCCCAACTTGCTGCCTAGTTTTTCTCTCTTGGTATCAGAGCCAGAGCGTAGCAGCAGCAGCAGAAGACAGGCGTACAGGTGCCAGACAACGCCGGCGGACCCCCATACACGCTAGTGCAGGGGAATTGCTGCCGGATTTTTTCCAGCAGCATTGACCCGCCTGGTGGCGGCGTCAAAATTTTCCCCACGGCCACTGGGCCAGGAGTAATGCTACCGGATTTTTCCGGTATCACTGATCCCCACGCATGACGCGAGGAGGTGAGCGGCAGGCCGCGCCCGACACTTGCGAGCGATGACGCACGTGACAACGTCACCCAGGTGCATTGACTGGCACCAGCAAGCACCAGCAGCAGCCTGCAGTAGCAGCAACGGCAGGCAAGAGCAGCGAGCAGTGGCAGTAGCAGCCAGCAGTAGCTGCATGCAACAACAGTAGCCGGTAGCAGCATCAGCTCGCAGCAGCTCGCAACAGTAGCAGCAGCCAGCAGCAGCAGCAGCTCGCAGCCCATAGGCGTCGTCGCCGGCACCTCTGACCCCTTGACTGCCATTCAGCAACAGCTCGTCGCCCTAACGCAGCAGCTTGCAGCATTATAGGCACTGGCCTCACAGACTGCCACCAGTACCACTCTGCCAAATTTTCCTCTTGGGTACGCCAACCCTGCTGTGTCTGCTGCCACGCATTACCTGGCGCAGCAGCAGACTCAGCGCCAGTGGCAGACAGTGACTGTCGTCCTTGGCCCCATTCTGGGCGCCGGCTGCAGGCAAAAGGACTTTGAGATGCCACCCTCGCCGCTTCAAGCCGGCGAGCAGTTCCAGAGCTGGGAGCTCAGCTTCAGCATTTGGGCGCAGGGTGAGGGTATGTGGGTAAACTACACCCTCCCGTACGACTCTACCCAGGCCGACCAGCTGTATGACGCCGGTCGCGCCGTACGCGCCCTTGTCCCCGTCGCTCTTTCGGGTTCCCGCCTGGCCCTAGAGCCTTTTCTCGGCAACTTTACCATTGGCGGCATCCTAGATCCAGCAGCCGCATGGCACGTCCTCACTCGTCCCTATTGCCTGTCCAGCGACTTTGAGACCAGTCGTCTGCTGCGGGAGTTCAACTCCCTGCACATGGGGGAGACCGAGACAGTCACCGCATACTGGCAGGGGGCTGAAGACATCCTCCGTCGCGTAGGCACCTCTGCTCCACCCCCTCTGACCACGCTCCTCACCATCAAGCGCGGTGCAACCGGCGCGTAAGTGGACGTCTTCGTCCACTACTCCCAGGAAGTCCTCTCTACCATGGCGGCCCAGGGCACCCTCATGCCCTGGCCATATGAGCTCTTCCTCAGGATTGAGGAAGCTCACCTGGAGTCCCGTCTCCAGCGCACAGAGGCCCTCGCCTCCCTTGCCGTCGCTTCCATGGCCGTCGCTTCCCTCATAGTCGCTATCTCCACCAGCTCCTCGTTGCCGGGGAAGAAGAAACGCCCGAAAAAGAAGGACAAGGGTCAGCAACAGCAGCAGCAGCAGCATCAGCTTTCGACTGGGTCCAGTAGTGGCTAGGTTTGCCGCAACTGTGGCCGGGGAGGGCACAAGTGGTACACGTGCCCGCTGCCAACGGACGAGGCGCGCGTCATCGCCACCATGCGTTGCCAACGGGAGCGCCGTCTCGCCTTTGCCGCCGTAGCTGTCGTCGCCCCTGACGCCTTGACCCCGTCCAAGAGCTCCATTCCTCCGACCGCGACACTGGTCCCGTCTACGCTAGCTCCTCAGTAGTATCATCCGCAGTCATCGACGCCCCCGTTCCCTTTACCGGGACAGTCCTCCTTCTATCTGGGCTCATGCGCCATCACTCCGCACTCAATCTACACTACTGGGCCGTCCACGCGCGAGCGTCAGCTGGATCAGTTCATTGCGTTGCAGCTTGGCCTGCCTCGCCGTCCCCCCGGGAAGTGCGAGTCCCGTAATCTCCTGCTCATCCACCTTGCTATGCATGACTGAGCTTGAGCTGCGATCGTGTCCTACTTCTTCATCTGTCTCACCATCGCCGTCCGTCGATGCCGCTTTTGCGATCTCCTTTGCCCCCTTTCGTGACGACGTTGCGTGGTTTGATGATTGGCAGTCTCGGTTTGCGCCCCATTCCACCGCGTCCGCGTCTCTCGCTTGCTGTCATGTGACTGTCAGTGATCTGGCAAAACCGGTCCAAGACCCTGCCGAGACTTGGATCATTGACTCTAGAGCCACACATCACATGACGGCCTCTCACGAGGCCTTCAGTATGCTTGGTCCTGTTGGTGATGTATCTGGGGTCCGGACGGGCTCCGGATAGGTGTTACCTGTCAGAGGTGTAGGCGTTGGTCGTTTTCGTGGTCCTACTGGTGATATCTCCTCGACTAATGTCCTCTTTGTCCCAGGTCTCGAGCTCAGCCTTCTGTCCGTTACTGCCCTTGACCGCATGAGCATGGACGTTGTGCACTTGCGTGGTGTTGGCACTGTGTCGTTGCGTCTCTCCGGTCTTGTCGTCCTGCACGCCACCGCCCATGGCAACCTGTGGCACGTACCTCGTCTGTCCTCCTCTCCTCCCGTCCCCTCCTCATCGGCCACCGGAGGCCATGCATTCGTGACAAGCACGCTCTCTCTACAGCAGACCCACCTCTTGCACCACCGCCTTTGCCACGTCCACTATGCTGCCATAGATAGCATGCTCCGCACCCACCCGACCAAGGGCCTTGACCCGGAGACTTTCCCTCTCCTGTGCCCCACAGAGTGCATTGATTGCACTCAAGGCAAGATGCACGGGTCCACATACCCCCTATCCTCCTCCCGTGCATCCGCCCCTCTAGACCTGGTCCATTTGATGACATGGGTTCTCTCCCTCGCGAGTATGTCGGAGAGCACGGCCGCTATGTCCTCACCCTCACGGATGACTACTCTCACTACCGCTGGGTCTTCTACTTTCGGCAGAAGGGCGATGTCGCCCATGCCATTTAGATCTGGCTTGTCCGTGCGGAGCGAGAGTGTGGTCGATCTCTTCGCTACTTTTGCTCCGATCGCGGTGGTGAGTACATGGACGACACCACAATTTTTCTCGCCTCCCGCGGTATCCACCACGAGACGTCCGCGCCCTACACGCCCGCCCAGAACAACGTCTCCGAACGGTGGAACCGTACCATGGCTGACGCCGTCCGCACCATGCGGGTTGCGTCTGGTTTCTCCGATGGCTTCTATTTTGAAGCCATGGCCTATATGACGTGGGTCTGGAACCGGATTCCCCACGGACCCCTTCCTCGCCAGTCCATGCCATACCAGCATTGGTGCGGTCAGCGAGCTGACCTCCGCCCAGCTTGGGTCTGGGGCTGCGTGGCCATTGTGTGGCTGGCCGCCCCGCAGAAGGGCGGCAAGCCCGCCCCCCGTAAGCGTCCTTGCATCTCTTTTGGTGTCTTTCATCAGTCCAAGGCTTGGCGCTTCTAGGATCCCTCCCGACACTACATTGTCGAGTTCCACGATTCCCTCTTCATTGAGGAGCTATTCCCACGCGATCTTGTTCACTCCGGCTCGTCGGTGTCCTTCCCGTTGCGTGGGGGAGTGGTGAGTCCATCCTTCGTCCTGCCACTTCCGGGTGGGACATCACTTCGTTCCCCCAAGTCAGCAGCCCCAGTCGCGCCCGCTGACCCCTCCAAGCCAGCCGTTCCAATTGCGTCCACTGGTCCCTCCGGGCCAGCCGCCTCAGTTGCGTCCACTGGTCCCTCCAGACCAGCCGCCCTAGTCGCGTCCGCCGGCCACTCTCGGCCCGCGGCCACCATCGCGTCCGCTGGCCCCTCCGCGCCAGCCGCCCCAGTCGTGTCCACTGGTCCCTCCGGGCCAGCCGTTCCAGTCGCGTCCACTGGTCCCTCCGGGCCAGCCGCCCCTGTTGCGTCCACTGGTCCCTCCAGACCAGTTGCCCCGGTCGCGCCCACCGGCCCCTCCGGGCCGGCGGCCCCAGACGCGTCCGCCGGCCCCTCCGGGCCGGCGGCCCCAGTCACGTCTGCTGGCCCCTCCGGGCTAGCCGCTCCAGTCGCGTCCACTGGTCCCTCCGGGCCAACCGCCCCAGTTGCCTCCACTGGTCCCTCTAGAGTAGTCGCCCCAGTCGCGCCTGCCGGCCCCTCCGGGCCGGTGGCCCCAGTCGCGTCCGCTTGCCCCTCCAGGCCAGCAGCCCCAGTTGCGTCCGCTGGTCCCTCCGGGCCAGGAACCCCGTTCGCCTCCATCGGCCCGTCAGCCTTAGTGCCATCTCATGGCCTATCCCAGTACACGCATGGCCCAGGCGGCAGCCTTCGACCTAAATCGTTTTTGAGCGCGCAGACCGTAGCACCTAGCCCAGTGGTGTCTCGGCCCCCTGTCGCTCCGCGTGTCTCTTCCACTCCTACGGTCGTGAGTGGGGACCCTGGCACCAAGGCCCTCGGCCTGACCACTTCAACTATCATTGCAGACCTTTACCCTGGCTCTGCATTGGGATATGCCATGCTTCATCATGAGCATCGGCATGCTGTCACGACTGCACTCGCATGCATCCCACCTGGAGCTCGAGATGCACACGCTCTCTCAGTCTGCTCCATAACACGCCCGGAGGACCTAGTCACCCTGAGCGAGGCTTGA
Organism: Penium margaritaceum; assembly: GCA_023375785.1. Classification (NCBI taxonomy): domain Eukaryota; kingdom Viridiplantae; phylum Streptophyta; class Zygnematophyceae; order Desmidiales; family Peniaceae; genus Penium; species Penium margaritaceum. Next base: position 38,404 of record SZWC01006677.1, on the reverse strand, counting down.
GCCTCTCCTGAGGCCGCACACTGGGATGTTGCCTACACTGACGAACTCGCTGCTATCCTGCAACACCACGTGTATGACCTCGTCGACCTCCCTCCAGGTCGGAAGGCCATCGGTGCCAAGTGAGTCTTTCGACACAAATGGAAGCCCGACGGGTCCTTGGACAAGTACAAGGCCTGCCTCATAAACAAGGGATTTGCTCAGATTCCTTAGATCTTTGCTCCAGTTGGCCGGTTCTCCACGAGCCGGGCGCTCTTCAGCCAGGTTGCCCAGCATGGGTGGAAGCTGCATCAAATAGACGTGAGCAACACCTTCCTCCATGGGTCACTTGAGGATGAGGAGTTCTGCGTGGTGCAGCGTCCAGGCTTTGACGAAGGAACTGGGAGAGTCCGGTGGCTGTGGAAGGCCCTCTACGACCTGAAGCAGTCGCTTCGGTGCTAGAACCAGGAGATTAGCAGCACGCTCCTCTACGGGGCCTCCAGCGCAGCACCGCTGACCCCGCACTGTTAGTCAACCCGCAAGGCCAGACCCTCGTCGCTGTCCTCGTCTATGTCAAAGATCTCCTCATTGCGTCGCCCGACATGGCTACCATATAGCATGTCAAGGATCTGCTGCACAACGCCTACCAGATGAAGGGTCTCGGCTCTGCCCGAGTCTTCCTGGGCATGGAGCTCGAGCATGATCGCTCCGAGGGCATCCTGCACGTCCACAAGGCTGCCTATGTTCCTGGCGACGATGACGCACCCAGTCATCGCGTTCGCCGTCAACCTTCTGGCTCAATTTTCTTAGGAGTCGCGTCACCTCCACTTCGAGGCTGCGATTCGAGTACTGTGCTATGTCGTGTCGACTCCTCGGCGAGGTCTTATGTTCCGCCGCCAGCTGTCTGTGGTGGCGGTGGGCTACACCAACAGTGACTGGGCCGGCAGTCCAAACGGTAAGAGTTGCACAGGCTGGATCTTTCTGGTTGATGGCAAAGCTGTGTCCTGGCGCAGTGGCAAGCAGGGGTGCATTGCACGCAGCACTGCTGAGGCTGAGTACGTGGCCCTTGGCTGAGGCGCGTGTGAGAGTGTGTGGTTGCGTCGTCTGTTGTCAGAGCTGCGTCAGTCCGTCGCATCTATCACGTTGCATTGTGACAATGAGAGTGCCATGACCATCGCCGACAATGACGACGTGCATCACACACGCACAAAGCACATCAACGTTGAGTATCATTGTGTGTGTTTGTTGTTGCATGACGGCAACATCGGCATCGTGTGGGTTGAGACAGTACGACAGCTGGCTGACTTCTTGACCAAGGCACTAAAGCGCGACTCGTTCAAGAAAGCTGTGAGTTCAGTCGGCATGCGTCCGTGAGTGTTTCTCTCTGTCCCTGCTTGTGTCTCTGCTTGGCCTGGGGGAGTTTGGTCATTGACTGTGTCTCTGTCCGTCCATGGGCACTACGCCTATGAGTCATGGGGGAGTGTTGGTTTTTGTGCATCCTCATTGTGCTCTGTTGTGTCCTCCTAGCTTGTGTACATCGGCGTGCAGATGACTGACGACGAGATTGGATGCTACTGGAGTGTCGTCTGGTGGAGCCGACGCACACCGAAGCCTACTCGCAGTTCGCTGGAGCCTCCTCTCCACGGCAACGTGCTTAGCTCCATTGGCAGACCTCCTCGGCGGTCGGGCCGCCGGCGGTCAATGCCACCGCAGATGCTGTCTACATGCGTCAGGCACTGGATCGACTGTATCATTGCGTCTGCAGTGTCATCCTCTGCCTAGGGTCCGTGTCTTGTGTTGCGTGGCACTGTTTGACATCATGGACCATCGTAGGCACTGCCTGGGTTCAGGCAGCCATAACTCTTTGCTGCTAGTTTTCTAGCTGATTCTAACCGCACGACTGCGTTCGCAGCGTTGGTGTTTTGGTGTGGTCCAATTTTCAGGCAAAACGGATGACGCCCGGGTTTTGGGCTGTCGGCTATCTAGCAAGGTTCACCGAGAAAACCATGCCTGTCAGAAAATAGGTCTAGGACTATTTTCTGATTGGCTGGTTAGCTGAGTAACAAGTTCTACGGACCTGGGGGGGGGGAGCTAGAACTTGGAGGGGTCTCCCATTGTTGCTCATTCTTCATTCCTAATCAGTCACTTCTAGTTTCCAGCTGCTCTCTGGCGCTAACACTGGCGTGCACGTTTCTCAGTAACAAACCCAGAGCTTTGAAACTTAGACTCTAGAGCAGCAGAATAAGGGGGCAATAGGCTTAAGCAATGAGCGTGGAAGTCCGCACGCTGCATCAACAACGCTGCTGCCCCAACTTGCTGCCTAGGTTTTCTCTCTTCTCGCGACTTGATGTTTGAGCACCCCTGTAGCTTGTACCATTGTATAAGCTATTTGGGAACTGGTAGGTGTTCTTGATTTTCCCCCAGGACACAGCCAATGTGTTTGCGTAGATGCACGCACGCTTGCTGGACCAAGGGAGGGGGATACCCTCCCTCTTGCTCATTCTTCTACCAACTTCTCATATTTTCAACCAGGTTTTCACCGTCGCTCCATCTTTAGTGCCGTCTGTCACATTGTGTCCCTCATACACAATATCACCAACAGGGGGTTTCTCCATTCAGATTAGTTGAAAAACTACACCCTTGCATGCCACTATACAGCGTGCAACAACGTCATCTCGGCAGGATGCGTTGGATTGGGTTGGACAAATAGATCATGGCAACGTGGAGGCATTGAGCTCTGGGCTCATGTCACGTAAACCTTCGGCAGAGTCAGAGGCGGAATTGCTGTCGGAATTTCTCAGGCAAAGTAACGCTAACCCCCATTCGGAGATGTAGGATTTCATGTTTGCACGGGTGGAGCAGGAGCAAAGATAGAAAACTGCAAATGTTTGAATAGGGGTTTGTGTGTCGAAAGAAAAGGGGTCTAATCACTTGATCGTGATTCTCGCAATGGCGGGGTTGACACATCACCCCTCCTCGCTTCCCTTGATTGGCGACTCATGTCGCCAATGGGGGGCATGGCCATCGAGACATGTTTGGAATCTATTTGTTTTTAACCTTGTGGATACATCTGCTGTAATGTTAACCTCATGGATATCTGAGCATTATGTTCTTGTTTGCGCGGATATATGAGGCATTTGGCCGTTCGTTCACTATGATCTTGCGGTTGAGTCATTCGCCGATGCGGACTTAACTTTGTCAAACTGGATAGAGCAAGGATTACGATGAAGCTCATTCACAATCTTTGGACTTTTTTCTGTCCACGTCCTGCCATTCGCATGTTTCTAGAGCGAGGGTCATCAAGTCATTTGCATGCAATTGGGAAGTGTCAAGCAGGCTACAAGTAGGCTGTCCAAGCTTGCCTTGTGTTGCGCATCTACCAAGTGGGATGCGCCTTTGCATGGTTGGAGCTTGCTTCTTTTCTAACTTGTCTTTTGCCTATGTATGCACATTTTTTGAAATCCAAAGAGGAGAAAACACGTATCTGTCAATTTCTCTGGAACATAGAAGGAGACCACCACAATGAATTGGTCCTTCTCGTCCATCACTGTGCTGCATTTTCAAATTTAAGGGTCCTGTTCGCACACTAAAAATTGGCATACAAACATGATTCAAGAGAATTACTTTGTAATCTTAAAGGGTCCTGTGATGAAACCGAATACACCTTCTCAATCGTTGAGAGTTTTCTCTTTCTTCTCTCCCTTCTACGTCTTCCTGCCCCTCTTTTTTTTTTTTTTTTCCTTCATCAGTTTCCTAATCCCCTTTCTCCTTCCACTCTCCTCAGACCCATTATTGTGGAGACCCTGGTACTCGAGGTTTTGTCCCAATACCTCAAGAGAACCTTCTTCTCTTCCCGGGCCGTACCCTGATCTGTGGAGTTCCTTTCTTGCAGATGTTATAACATTCTTGCATACTTTACCACTTTCCTTTATCCTTTCTGGTGTTTTTCACTATCTACTGGTCTTTGATCGAGATGGGTAATCCAGGATTTGGCCCAACACCTTAGGAGACCCTTTTTTCCATCTGGATTGTAATCCGAGCAGAGATAACTCTCCCCCATACATCAGTAGACTATTCTCAGGTTCTCCCATCAATCTTCCACTTTTTCTCTCAAGGGTCCACTCTTTTCGCAGCATGGCATCACCGGTGATGCCGCCACCGAGGGTGGCATGGGCGCCATCCTTCTAGATCCCATCGTTCTACTGACCACCCTCACTGTTCTACACACCTCTTTCATGGCTCTATACGTGAGGTGCCCACACATTTCCTTTTGCTTCTTTGCAGCCATCTCAGGGTCTCGTAAGCTGGACACAAGGTCTTCTTTGGTTCTCTACTGGGGATCTTGCCCCCAAGTTTTGGATATTCCATCCTCCACCTCATGGTCCCGACATCTCCACAGCTGGATCTGTGCATGGGTTCTTCCCCAGCACCTTGGCCTCATCATCCTCTACCTCCAACAATCTCGAATGGTGTGAGTTTGACAGTCGTAGATAGTGCATGGGTTGAGGATTAACAACCCTTGTCACTCCGCAGCTCAACCCCCATTGTTGTCTCTTACTTCTGTTGCTTAGTATCTTGCTCTGGGGATGTGCCATCCTCTGATGGTTTTATAGGTAGCACCACGGCATGTTATGTCACATCACCCACATGTGTGTCATGTGAAATCTGGATTCTTGATTCCAGAGCCGCTCATTTCATGACACCGTCACGCCTCAAATTTGTGCTGTTGGTGCCTGTCGCTGATGTTTAGTCCGTTTCAATTGGATCAGGCCAGAAGTTGGCTGTCCAAGGTGTCTGTTTCATGAGTTTCGTTGGCCCTGGCGGCGCTATGTTCCTGCCTGATGCGCTGTTTGTACCTAGACTTGAGCATACTACACTGTCTTTCACTATCGTCAATGATCGTGGTATGGACTTCATTGTGTCTCGTGGCATTGGCCTTGTCTCCGTCCAATCCTCTGGGTTTGTTGTCTTTCGTGGTCTTGATATGACAAGTTTTATCATGTTCCATTGTTTGCACCCTCTCTGATCATTGCTGCCGCCACCCATGATCTTGTTGCCCTCATTTTCTCCTTTGAACATGCATGTTTGATGCATGGACGCCTTTGCCTTGTGTACACTACTGCCATCCACAACCACCATCGTCATTAGACTATTGTTGGTTTAGATACTTCTACCTTTTCTTCACCCGACTCTGTTGACTACTTGGACAATGCCAAGGCTGTTAGCTATGGAGCTAGCCATATCTGGCAGAGAAGCCGCGAAACCAAAAATCTCACAAAGGTTCTTACACCTTCTTCCTTTTGAGGCATATGTCATGCACCCCAAACTTAATCGGGCATGCACTTCACCTTCTCGAGTACTCACTCCTTAGCATTACATCTCAAGAAGATCTCAAGTTGTCAATATGCAAGAGAGCATCAAGAAAGGGTTGATTGATAAACATGTAAGAAAATTCCTCTTATAGCTGTCTGTCAGGTCCTAGAACGCAAAAGCACATTCTTGAGAAGTGGCCTGACCCAACCACATCACCAATAGACTTGCGCTGTGGGCTTGACACATAAGCATCCTAGTGTCATGGTGACAGACCAAACATGTAGCTTCCAAGAAGCTATAGACTGTCTTTCTTGGAAGCTTCCATAACAACCAAGATGTGCATGGGGCCAAGATCAAACTCATGACCTCTTACCTGGCCACATCAAAAGAATGGCCAAGTTAACCACTCATCCATATGGTGTAGTCACATAGCATATCTCATATCATACAGACCATAGTTGGTTCCAGAGGTCATACCTCCACAAGGGACAGAGTCTGTCCTATAGCACTGAACAAGGGACAAACATATTAAACAAATCTCTCCCTTGCACCTTGCGCCAGTTTCCATCATCATTCTTCATCACTTGCATTGACCATGCCGATACCTTGCCTGCCCACCTGGTGGAGATCCTTGTCTTGTGGCCTTGTAAGCATGTCAGCCCAAGTCAGCTCCGTACCATTATACTCAAGCTCCATTATCTGCTTGCAGACCAAGTTTCAAGCATAGTGGTAGCGAATTTCAATGTGCTTTGTGTACCTGGAGAGGACTGGGTTCTTGGACATGTCAGTTGCGCTCATGGTGTCAATCGTGACGACCGTTGTTGTTGCCTATGGTGCCTTCATCCCAGATAGCAAGCTGTATAGCCACATCATCTCTTTACACACCTCAGCCAAGGTTATGTACTCAACTTTAGTTGTTGATAGAGAGACAGGTTCCTGCTTGCGACTCGCCCATCTGACATCACCCCCATTTAGCATACACACAAAGCCGGAGGTGGATTTTTTTTCATCAACGTTGCCTTCCCAATGAGCATTGGTGTAGCACATGAGATGGAGTGAAGCGGATCCAGTGATGCCTCCAGGATGGAGCCCCACATGTCGCGTCCCCTTAAGGTAGCGCATGATGCTCTTCACAGCCTGCCAGTGCAGTGGACCAGGATTGGCCACAAACCGGCTCACCTGTCCAACAGCATGGGCTATATCTGGTCGGATGGAAACCATGGCCTACATCAGACTGGCCACTACAGATTGATATGGGATGCCCACCATGGGGTTCTCTGCTGCGTTGGACTGGGACATTGAGGTGGAAAGCTTGCACTCTGAGCTCATGGGTGTGTTGGGAGGCTTGCAATCTACCATGTCGTATCGTTTGAGGATGGATTCGACGTATCTTGTCTGCTTAAGGCTGATGGTATCTGCTGCTATGTCACACTGGATGGAAATTGCAACATAGAAGTCAAGAGGACCAATGTCCTTCATCTCAAATCTGCTACTCAGCTGCCGCTTGAGATCGTGTAGCAGCCAAGTTAAAGGAGAGCATAGAATTAGGTCATCGACGTACAAGGCAACCAACATAGTCCCTTTGTTGCTCTGATGCACGTACATGCTAGGGTTGTTGTCGTAGTGCATGCAGGAATCCTTTGCCATGAATGTATCCATCTCCTGATATCAAAGTCATGGCGCTTGTTTTAATCCATAGAGCGCCTTTACCAATCTACACACATTGCCCTCGGGAGCATCAACTCCCTCTGGAACCTCCGTCATCATCTCTTGTCATGTTTGCTATAAAGAAAGGCTGTCTTGACATCCATCTGGTGGACCTCCATGTTCTCGGTAGCATCAATGGTGAACATCGACTGGATGGAGGCGAATGTCAGAACGGGAGCACAGGTCTCATCGTAATATGTGCCAGGCCGTTGAGAGAACCCATTGTCTACCACCCGTGCCTTGTACTTGTCTATCTTGCCATCTTGTTTCCTTTTTACTTTCAGCATCCACTTGGGCCCCATAACATGAGCCCCGACGAGTCTGTTCACCAGCACCCATGACCCATTCTCCTTGATGGAGCCGATTTCACTACGAATTGTTTCATGCCATTCAGCTTTGTCAGGGCGAGTGAGTGCCTCTACGTCGGAAGTTGGCTCCTCTTGAACCGGGAATAAATAGTTGAAGCCTGTCCATTTACCCCTGTCTGCGCCGTAATGCTGCTAAGGTACTTTGAGACGTGAACTTCTCCTTGGACCTGCTGGCTATTGTTGTTGATATGGAGGCTGGAGGTTTGCTTCGTTTGAGAATCTCTCCCTTACTCACAGACCTTTTGTGAAAATCCACATCTTTGATGCGGATGACCTTCTTGGCTCCTTTTTCAACTGTGTGTAAGCTCTGTGGACGGTGTCATTGCGGATAAAAACACACTTTTGTGCTCTTGCATTGAGCTTTCCAGGATCCTCACTGGCCTAGACCTTGGCAAAGCCATTTCAATCGAACACCTTTAGATGGGGGGCGTCTGGCTTCCTGCCTGACCATGCTTCTTGAGGCATCTTCAGCTGCTGTGTGTGCTTCTTCTTGCCTCTCCTTTGTAGAGTTGCTACAGATGTGAGGTTTACAAGATAGGTAGCCAAAAGTGCTGCTTCAGCCCAGAACCTAGGAGGCAGCTTGGCGTCAAAGAGCATGTACCTTGTCATTCCCAGGAGGGTCTGGTTCATCCTATCTGCTATGCCATTGCTTTGAGGTGAGTAGGGGGTAGTTTTATGGTGTTAAATACCCCGCATCTTGATCCACTCCCTGTAGTCTTTGTACTCTCTGCCATTATCTGTCCGGAATGCCTTCACATTCTTTCCACTCTGTCTCTCAACCATTGTGACAAAGGCTTGCAGATTTTCCTTCACCTCAATCTTGAGAACGCATATCCAGACCTTGCGGCTGTTGTTGTCAATGCATGTGAGGAAATTTCTGTTTCCTACATTGGATGGTATGAAAAAGGGCCACACACATCAGACTAGATGAGGTCAAGGGGTATGAGATCAAGGGTTTCTTCTTGGCCTTTCCCTGAAGGCATGGCACACACAAGATCTCCCCTCCATCCATCTCATCACCTAGCTCCATCCCACGTACTAGCTCCTGCTTTTCCATGAGCACCAATGTGTGATGAGCCACGTGTCCAAAGCGCCTGTGCCAAAGGTTCTCTGAGCATGTGTGCTCGGTGGAATGAACAGCCCAAGGAGCTGCTTTTGCTTCCAGTTTTGTTGTCAAATCTTGCACAACCACTGTTTCCGCTGCTCCAACATTCCCTTCATCATCAGACTCTACATCACTGCTCTCCTTTCCATCACTTCTACCCGAAGATTCAGCCTTCGATATTGTAAAATTGTTCTGCAAAACGTATTGACCATCAACACAAGGGACCTGTGCAACAGCATTCTTGGCAGAGTACGATATGTCAATATCGTTGGTAGGGACTATCACTGCTTCTTTCTCTATGAAGACCACTTTCAAGCTGTGGTCAGCTATCTTAGAGACGGAAAACAGGTTGGCTGTGAAGGAGGGAAAGTAGGCTACCCCCTCTGGTTTGACGTCAGAGTCTGTACCATTGACACCCACGGTGACCAACTTCTCACCAATCTTCTCAGCTGCCTCAACATTGCCATTGCCGAATCTGAAGTTCTTGTTGCAAGGAGCAAGAGAGATGAAGTCTCTCTTCTTGTAAGTGGTGCTCGTTTGTCCCTGAATCAATGCCGTAAGCTCCTGGCTTGAGTATCGCCCTCCCTTTGTTGGAGGTACACTTAGCCATCAAGCTTGTGGATTGACCATTTCTCCTCTCTGTTCATCCTCGTCTCCTCCCTTCTTCTTGGGTATCCAGAACTCTCGAGCCTAGTGTCCAGCATTTCCACACTTATGGTAGTTTCCTTGGCACTTTGGATCCCTTCCACTGTTGCCTGTGCATTTGTTTCCCTTGTATCAAGAGGACGAGGTATTCTAGAAAGTGCCGTTGCTCCGTAAGGCAAAGATAGCCATGTTTTCGTTGCTACTGCTGCAATGCATGGCTTCATTCCGCACATACCCCGAGACGGTGGTGTAGGAAACCTTCTCTTCAGTGTACCCTCCAATCACAATGATCATGCGACCCCAGCTCTTCGGCAGCATCATCAGAAAAATCATGGCCTGCATGTCAGATTTCAGGTCCCATCCCATGCCAGTGGATTGTTGCAAGAGAGTCTCAAACTTCTGCATAAAGGTGGAGACATCCTCCCCTTCACCAAGCCTCATGTTGATGAGATTCTTTAGAATGAAGAGACGGTTGGCAAGTGAGGAGGAATGAAAAACCTTGCCTAGTTCGGTGTATGCCGTGGATGATACTATACAACTGCTGATGTGTCAAAGGAGTAAGGGTTGTATGGAAGACACAAAAATGGTGAGAGCCTCCTTGTTGAGCTTGACCCATGCCACAAGATCAACATCCTCCTTCGTTGGTGCTGGGATAGTTCTGTCAAAATATCCTAGCTAGTCTCTATCATCCATGATAAATTTCAACTGCCACTTCCAAAGTGCAAAACCCTCTCCAAAAAACTTGAGGATGGGAGAATGTTTCCCTAGTTCTCCTGTCCTTGCCATCCCTACAACTACAATTACTACAACAGCTGCACCTATTGTTGATGCCAATGCACCTATATTTGAGGCCGCTGTAGGCTTTTGGTGAGAAGAGGTAACTGCTTCCCCTATTCACATTGGCCAGTGTAAGGCGATGTAGGCTGATGTAGGCTGATGTCAGCTTCCAAGGCGGACAGGTGTAGATGTGTTGCATTCTCCTCCTCGTGATGTTTATTTGCAAACAGAGAGGTTGGGTGAGATCAGAAGCGCTCTCACTGCTTGTGACTTAATGATTGCATGCGTGAAACTTCTCTAGCCAGAGGTGTGGGCCCATAACCCCTTGTTAGCTACCTAGCTAACCACCTTTGGCAATAAGCTGCAAAAACCAAAAAGATCAAAAAAGGTTTTTGCACCTTCTTCCTCTGTAGGTATGTGGCACGCACCCCAAACTCAATCAGGCATAGACTTCACATTCAAGAGTACTAATGCCTAAGCAATACATCTCAAGAAGAGCTCAAGTCGTCAATACGTAAGAGAGAATCAAGAAAGGGTTGATTGATCAGCATGCAAGACAAGTTCTTTTATAGCTGTCTGTCCATTCCTATAACTCAAAAGTACATTCCTGAGAAGTGGCCTGACCCAGCCATATCACCAATAGACTTGCGCTGTGGGATTGACACATAAGTATCCTTGTGTCAAGGTAACAGACCAACCATGTAGCTTCCAAGAAGCTATAGAATTTATTTCTTGGAAGCTTCCATAACAACCAAGATGTGCATATGGCCATGATAGAACTCATGATCTTTCACTTGGCCAAATCAACAAAATGACCAAGTTAATCACTCGCCCACATGGTGTGCCCAAAGGTCATATCTCACATGAGACAGAGCATAGTTGAGTCACCCTACAACAGATGTAGGGGTCATACCTCCACAAGAGGCAGAGCATTCTTGATCTGTCCTACTGTAGTCAACAAGGGGCAAACATATTGAACAAAGACAAGATGCACTGTGCCCCATTTACCACGCCACAGTCTCGTTCATGCTGACGTGATAGGACAAGTTCTAGTTAAACTTCTCAACGGTGATCATTACGTCCTCTGACTAACTAACGAATAATCTCTGCCGGATCCGTAGATATACCCACTCTACCTGAAGAGGGAGATTGGACCTGCGATAGAATCTTGGCTCGTCCAAGCAGATCATGCTTGTTAGTGTAAGCTGCCGAGATTTCTCTCTGATTGTGGCGGTGAGTTCATTGGCCCAAATCCTTGATTTGTTACATCGCTTGGTGTCTGGTTTGAGTCATCTGCTCCATCCACCTTGCAACAAAACGGAAACTAAGAACACTGGAACCGTGCATGAACTGCTGGAGTCCGCACGTTGCTGGTTGAGTCTGGTCTCTTTAAAGTCTTTGGTTATGAGGCCATGAAGTATATGACTTGGATATGGAATCGGGTTCCTCATGGTCCGCTTCCACGCCATGTCACATCCTTCGAGCATTGGTTCAGTTGTCGAGCTTAACTCCGTCTTGCTTGTGTCTTGGGGAGCATCGCATGCGTCTAGCTCCCTCAGGACCGATATGATGGAAAACTCTCTCTTGTCAAGGTCCCACTGTATGTTCCTCCGTATCTATCCGCAGTCCAAGGCATGGTGCTTCTGGGATGCTGATCGTGATTGCATGACTGAATCTTGTGAAAGTATTTCTCTCAAAATTAAAATCAGTAGCGACATTGTTGATCCAATCCCTTCTCTTGCTCCTAACTCTTACGTTGAGGGATGTTCTTTGGCCGTGTGGCCTGTGGGAAGTGCTTCAATCCACGTGTTCCTCCCACTTTTTTCCATTTCCACCTACTTTTGTGACTCCAGTGTATCGCTTTTTCTTACACCTGCTATCATTTACTCACTTGGATCATCCTTAATGTCTATATCATTGTTTGAATCCCTCTCATCGTCTACCGTATCACCCACTTTTGCATCTATGCCATCACCATCTTTGTCACCTGCATTGTTGCATGGGTCATTGCCTGCCCTGCCGCTTGAAACTCTTGCACCACCGGATGATTCTGTATGAATCCCCTTGGCTACTTACCCCATTATACAATTGCCCTCATCTGACCATCTTCCTTTCAGTTGGACTCCTGGCGGCAGCATCCGGCCATTACAGTTGCACTTGCATTATGATCCCTCTATCAATCATCCTATCCCTTCACGTCCCGCCAGTCCTCTTCTAGATGCTGTGCAGGGTGTTTCTAACACTAGTCTTAAACTTCTCGGGCTGAGTGCCGCGGTACTCCCGCCCAACTCTCTTGATTATTCTCTTGTCGTCACTGCGTTTTGTCGCCCCAATGCGGCTGCAAAGCCTGGTCCTGCCACCTACCACACCTCTGTTGCCATTGCACTCACCTCTCGTGGTATCTTGGTGCTCCCTCCTGATCCAGACACAGTCCCCTAGGCTCGCTCCACTTTGGATGTATCCCTCTAGAGGGAAGAGGTAGATGCAATAAATGAGCATGAAATCTAAGAGAAGGTGGACCTTCCATCGGGTAGCAAAGCTATTATAGTCCGTTCAGAGGACAGGCTCTAGCGCAAGCCCAGTCATCTTAATGAGTGCTACAAGGCTTGCCTCATGGCCAAGGGATTCTCCCAAATGCCTGGCATGGACTTTGATGCCACATTCGCTTGTGTGTGGATGTACACCACTGCCAATGCACTACTGAGCTAGGTTTCTCAACATGACTGGTAACTGCATCGGATGGACGAAAGCAATTCCTTCTTGCACAACCGCCATGATAGGGAGATCTAGCAAGCTCAGCTACCTGGTTTTGGCTATGGCACCGGCCGAGTCTGGCACCTTCACAAGGCTTTGTACGGATTTGAATAGGCTTCACCACTAAAACATTGAGATCGCCGCAACCCTAAAGCGAGATGGATATCGTTGCAGTCCATTCGACTCTGATCACTATGTGAGTGACCCTGTGGTACTCTTTGTTACCATCTTGGTCTATGTGGAAAATCTCTTGATTGCCTCGGCAGATCTCCAAGCTTTCCATGCTGTCATGGATCTTCTCCAGCGAGGTATGGCGAATCAAGGTTGTTTTGTACACTGTCAAAAGAGTATGATTTTGCATCATCTTTAAGAAAGGTTTCATGAAATTTCTGACGTGTGGTTTATGTAGTGGGGGCTGGTGGTGGATGCATAAGATGAATGTATGGGGTGATTGGTGGGAAATGAACACAAGTGTAAAATGCTATAGACCAGATGTGCTAGTGGAGGTGGAGGAGGATGGGGAGGGGGTGTGTATGTGGTGAGTATATGTAGTATCCTCTCGTTACAACAAGGATTGTTGTAAGAGGCCATGCTGTCAAATCACACGTCAGTCACCTGGAGTATGTTATCTTGTGTCACACTGCTGCCAAAGCAGCCCCACTGACACGTGAGCCCGACACAGTGTGGTAGGCATGTGAGTCCCCTGATTCTTGGCAATGCAAGGAAGCCATGTGTGAGGAATTGAATTCTTTATACAACCATGCCGACTATGAGCTTATGGGCCTTCCACCTGGCCACAAGGCCGTCTCCGCCCGTTGGGTGTATTGTTGAAATAAAAGGCCGGACGGCACAGTCAACCGGTACAAGGAAAGCCTCATAGTGAAGGGGTTCTCCCAAGTCTCTGTCATCAATTTTGATGAAACGTTTTCTCCGGATGGACGACACACCACTGTACAGGCACTCCTGAGCCTGGTCTCTCATCACGACGAGAAACTAGTGCAGATTGACGTGAAAAACTCATTCCTTCAGGGAAAATTGGATTTTTCTATTTACATGGTACAACCACCTGTGTTCAAGATGAAGTACTTGGGTCCTGCTAGTGTTTCCTTTGATATGGAGCTCGAGTAGAACCATCAGCGGCAGACTCTCCACGTCCACCAAGATGTCTATGTGCACAGCCCGGGAGAGAGATTAGGGTCACTCCTTGATTCTGTACCGAGAGGATACTACATGTACTCACCACATACACACCCGGATTTCCGGCAAAGGCCATGCTGTCAAATCACAAGTCAGGCACCTGGAGAGGTGATTTGTGTGCAGCAAGCCCAGATGTAATCATGTGTCCAGGACTTACTCACCAACCCTCCCCCATGATCCACTGGTGATGCACGATTAAGGAATGCGACGAGATGGAGTGTACCATAACAAGGCAATTTAAAAATGGATAGTCATAGCATTGCTACCAAACGTATCATCCGGGCACATCACGAGGGCGCAGAAGACCAAGAACATGCAAAACTACCTTGCTGCTCAGTGTCTTTGTGAGGAAGTCGACACGCTGATGTCAAGTGTCCACATAGACAAACTGAACACCTCCTGCTGTGACATGCTGACACACAAAGTGATGCTCAACATCGATAAGCTTCATGCATGTGTGATACATGCCATCATGCTTTGTGATTGCTGTTGTGCTCTTGTTGTTGCAGTGCAGGATGGGAACACGCAACTAACAGCCAATACAACCAGACACTCCCACATGTGCCTGATCCAAGTGCGACGTACTCTGCCTCACTGGAACTATGTGTTACACACCCCTGTTTCCCACTCTTCCAGGATACAGCAGATTCACCAGTGAGAAAGCGGTATCACGTGCGATTGCAAGCATCAACATCATTTCCCCAGTCACTGTCGGTGTAATTGTCAATGGCCACAGATGGTTGTGCCCTGTAGTGAATTCTGAATCATTCCGTGGAGACAACGTAGCATACAACACGTAGTGCGCCCTCCAGGTATCATGTCTGGGGTCACTGAAAAAACAATTCCAGAAGTTTCCTTTGTGGTTGTGGCCAAGTGCATGAGGGAGACGATGAAGTGAATAGAATTGGTGACATCCACTGGCCCTCCAAGCTTAGACATGTTGGGTGTCTTCAGCAACTGTTGACCAGCAGGGGTCATTGGTGTCAACGCGGTCGGTACAGAATCAAGGAGTGACCCTAATCTCTCTTCCGGGCTGTGCACATAGACATCTTGGTGGACGTGGAGAGTCCGCCGCTGATGGCTCTACTCGAGCTCCATATCAAAGGAAACACTAGCAGGACCCAAGTACTTCATCTTGAACACAGGTGGCTGTACCATGTAAATAGAAAAATCCAATTTCCCCTGAAGGAATGAGTTTTTCACGTCAATCTGCACTAGTTTCTTGTCGTGATGAGAGACCAGGCTCAGGAGTGCCCGTACAGTGGTTTGTCGTCCATCCGGAGAAAACGTTTCATCAAAATTGATGACGGAGACTTGGGAGAACCCCTTCACTATGAGGCTTTTCTTGTACCGGTTGACTGTGCCGTCCGGTCTTTTTATTTCAACAATACACCCAACGGGCGGAGACGGCCTTGCGGCCAGGTGGAAGGCCCATAAGCTCATAGTCGGCATGGTTGTATAAAGAATTTAATTCCTCACACATGGCTTCCTTGCATTGCCAAGAATCATGGGACTCACATGCATACCACACTGTGTCAGGCTCACGTGTCAGTGGGGCTGCTTTGGCAGCAGTGTGACACAAGATAACATTCCCTGACATGACTACCTTGACGTGATGCTGGAACTCACTCCCGATGAGGGAGTGTCCAAGGCTTGTGCTGGGATGCGCAGCCCTAGTGGCCAGATTGAGGGCATCAAGGAAAATGGGTTGAGGCAGCGGGACTGAACGTTGAGCATCGCGGGCAATGATACCAA
Source organism: Penium margaritaceum (assembly GCA_023375785.1). Classification (NCBI taxonomy): domain Eukaryota; kingdom Viridiplantae; phylum Streptophyta; class Zygnematophyceae; order Desmidiales; family Peniaceae; genus Penium; species Penium margaritaceum. The sequence continues at coordinate 22,807 of SZWC01006677.1, read as the reverse complement.
TGTGAGACGTGGAAAGAGCTGCTTGAGAGTCACCTCCACCAGAGTAGGCAGGGAGGACGCAAAGGCACCCTTCATGGACAAATGGGGACACAGGCGCAACAGGCGCCGGAGGGGGCATAACCAAGAGGACAGGCATGGCTACAGCCAGAACAGACGATGGAGGCCTCGCCAAAGGGGCAGGACTGGAGGTGACAGGAGGTGAAAGATGAGAGAAGGGCGTGGATAAGGGAGAGATGACATGAGATGCCCGGGAAGCATGCCAGTCCATTGTCAAGGAGGCGAGAACACGAGAGGAGGACGAAGAAAACAAGGGTGCCAAAGACAGATCAGGCACTGATGACGACGAACAACCAGGCCCCGAGGCTGAGACTGGGTGAGGATCCTCCCCAACTGAGAGAGCAGGGAGAGGGAGGACAAGGCGGCATGATGCTTAAGGTCGCGGAGGAATACAGCCTCAAGGAAAGGAATGTCTTGTGACTTGACAACATGATGACGCTTGGGATCCTAGAATCACCAGGCCTTACAATGGGCAGGGACACCAAGGAAGGGACACAGAGAATCGTGGTAAGACACACAGTTTCCAATCATGGAAGCCCTCAGGGAGACAGATAGCACCGATGCAACCACACACCTGAGCCAGACGAAGGTCGGCACGACGACCATGCCAGCCTTTCAACGGGGTGAAGGACTTGGGCAGGGGCCTGTGAGGGCCAGTTTGGCCCGACCTTCTTGCAAAACCAAGGGGTGGTCAACGACCATTCCTTTCCACGGGGAAAGCTGGCCGGTGGCTAGCCCCTTGGTGGCTGCCAGCCAGCTGGCAGCTGGCCGGCTGAATGGCCGACGGATGGTCAGGTGACCGACTGGCCACAATTCTCTGCCGCAAAATCGTCCAACTTGTCTCGAACGCGTCAATTTTTCTTGATTTGGTGAACTTTGAGTGTTTTACATAAAAGAACTCTTACAAAACTTGGAGTTCAGGGTATTGTCCTCCTCGTCTGGAGTTCAGAATGAAAGGACAAGATAACAAGGTAAGTGGGCCTCCGGAGACTCAAACGATTGGAGTCTCCCTACATAGGTCGTTGATGACAATCATCGAAGAGTTATGTCAAGAGGAAATCACTCCAACAAGCTTTGGATACCATTTTGTAGCTTCCAACAACGACTTTTATACACAAGCTGAGGTGACATCCGTCAGAATGGTTTTTAGAGTAGGAAATAACTGCCACGACTAACTTCGTCATGGTTTTGACGGTTACAGGTAGTTGGAATACCTCCAATTGTTGTAGTAGTAGCACAAATGCCAGAGGAGAGTACAGGATTAAAAGGTAATCATCTTAAGTTTCGTAGATTGCACAGAAAAGCTCTTACCAAGTTGATTATAAATTTTCCAACTTCACTGTGCAACTCTCCTTCCCCTGGATTTCAAGTTCATTCTTTGGTACAGGTTGGGACAGTGAACTCGTGGAACCTCATGCTCTTCAATTCACTTTCTAAGCCTCCTTGCTTGTGCCTTAGACCAAGACGTGGTGCATGAGGCCTATCCCAAGAGCAGAGGACTCAACAGGTTGAGAGGGCTCCTAAAATGAAGGAGGTCCTTCCTTGAAGTTGTTTGAAGGCCACCTCATTGTTGTGGCGCAATGGAGGCATACCCAAGAAGGAAAAGGGAGTGAAGGTCCAAAAAGTGAAGAAAAAAGTGGAAAAGAGGAGGCAAGTGAAGTAATTGAAGACAAGAAGGACAAAAAAGAGAGGGGAAACTTTCTCCCTTGTCATCTTTGCATGTACTGTGATTTTTTGAGTGAAACTCAAAATCTCTCTTGCTATTTCCGTTATCTTTATTTCAGGTTCCTAGTTGGTCTTGGAATGAATATTTTGTCGTGAGTCATGGCCAAAAAAATTACCTAAAAAATCCACGTGGTTCTGCCAGCCGTGGAGGCGTTGAAAATGGGCAATTTTCTGCCACGTACTTGTAACGTCATTGGCAGTAACCGAGACATTTTGCTACATGGTTGTAGCATTTGCGACAGCGTAGAAACTTAAATTGAATAAAAAAAGGGCCTTACCGATTTTCTGAGCAAAGCCAAAAAGGAGAAAAGGTCCCTTTCTAAACTTGTGGTAAGCAAGAATCATCCAAACTTGCTTGTGCTCGTTGCATAGTGAGCCTTTTGGTGACATGGCAAGTGCCGCACCATCCAAGTTTAGGAAGGATAAGGTTGTGACAAATTCACCGTACGTCCTTGGAAAACTCCATGTTTTAGGAGCCATCATTGTGCATACTATTGTCGAGCCAATGGTGACTATGACACCATAGGCAACCAGCACAAAACTCGACAAAACTGAGAAGTGTTCATAAGTAGTATAAGAGCTCATTGAGCAGGTCAACATGCACGTGGGGGATTTCCATGTGATGCAGGGTATGCTAAGGGGACGTCCAGATGTTGGAGATTGCAATCATGCTAGACGTTGGATGTTTTTCCACATTGGGTAAAGCATCATGGACCTTGACTGTGATCACCAGCTCCAAATTCTGGCCGCTCACTATGCAACACATCAATGCAACAATCTTGACAAGGTGTTGTAGAGATTGAATTGGATGCAGATGTTGTATCCGCTTGAGCCTGTAGCTGCTGCGAATGCCTCTACTAGTGGCAGCAAGAATCTGCCAGCCCTGACTTTGGAGACGGTAATGAATACGTATTTTTTTTCTCCATATTGTGGAGATCTTCTGTAAGGCCATGAAGCTGACCGACTTGCCAAAAAAATTGGAACACGTTTTACGTGTCCAGAAAGCTCCACTCAACCAGTGGGACGATCTTGCCATGAAACAAATTAAGTCAGGCTCTTCAAGGAGTGGGCTGTGCAATGACATCAACTGGAGTGGCAGTCCATGTCGTAAACGACATTACATGCCATCATGTGCAAGAAGTACACCTATTGTGAGGAGGCATACCGTGTCTTTAACAAGTTGAAGGAATCATTGCAGCTAGATAGCTCACTCAAGTCCTACCTGAGAGAATTTCTCACGCTCCTGTTGGAACGTGAAAGCTTTAATGAGGGTGATGGTACCTATACCTTTGAGTGTTTGGAGTACATGCTGCTGATGTAATTGCATGATGGACTTATCACCATGAAGCTAAAGCCAAGATTACCACAACGGCAACAGGCCAAGCTTTAAAAAGTTGGAGGGCGTTGCAAGACTACATGAGTGAAGTACATTCAATAAAACCGGACCACTATTCACATGCACTGCTGAATGTGCATGCGCAACAAGGCTATGAGATACTCATGGATGTTCCAAGGGCTGGAGAAACATCTGGGAATCAAGATGGGGCTAAGGGCAAGTAGCCTGTGAAACATGCAGTCAAGAAGACTGGCAGGCAGAAGGCCCCTGACCAAAAGCATGAAGGAGACAACAATATGCTACAAGTGGTGCATGACCATCACAACATGGTCAACCATACTGGCTGCAACTGTAGCACCACGTGGAGATGGTGAAGCAGATGGCCACAGATAGGACCATGGAGAGGGTTGTGACTGTGGCAATGGGCCCAACTTTGGGACTTGACAAGGTCGCGATGCGGGTTCTTCCCATCCTGACGTGATGTTATGAGAGATCACTCAGGGAAGATGACAAGTGTGAATTCATGCTTTCAGATGAGGATGTAAAGAAACTTGTTTTTTGAATAAAATTGTGCTCTCAGTTTTCTTTCCCCCTCTCATTGAACCACAATCTGCACTTGCTCATTGTCATTGTCAACTAAGCATTACGTCTCCAAATGATGTCTATGCCCGTACTTGCTTAGTGGTGGCAACACGGACCACTGTGCAGGATTATTGTGCTGTAGTGATTGAAGCAAACATCATGAAGACAAGGAGCGCAATCACATGGACCATACATTCTGTCAACAGTTATGACTGAGCAAAATTTAAAAATTTGAAGGTAATTTATAAACTCAAACGCAACTGCAAGATGCGGACATGAGTTGGAAAAACATGGGAGTTACAATTTTTTCCATACAGATTTTTCATTCACACAAAACCGTCTTACCGTCATAGAGCCTTTTCACTCAAAAGAATGTGGGCAACATGAAGATACAATTCAAAGAACACCTAGCTGATGCTCTTGTGATCGTACTGGCTGATGCAAGAGGAGATATCTCCTTTTCTAGATTTGCCTTTACCTAAAAGGTGGACCTGATGTACAAGCCATTTTATGGGATGGTTGCCATCAGTGCCAATCAAGCAATACCCATGCCTAGTACTTGCATAACTTAAGTCTACATTCAAGAATACACACAGAGTGTCACGTCAAAGGTAATCAACCTTCGTATTCATTCAAGGTGGTTTTAGACAATCTCTATAAAGGCTCTAATGTACTTTAAATCAAAGAATTTTTTCCTCCTAAAAGGGCAGTGTTACTTTACATTGACTCTGAGTGGGGAAAGTTTTCCGACATAACTTACGATCCTTACCAGCTTGTATATGATGTAGGTCAAAAGAAGTGTTGGACACGGTTGTTGATATTTCTTGGTCCAGCTAGATGTAGTAGAGGACAAAGGAAGGTATGCCACAAGAGGTCAAATATTTGCTAGTGGAGTTATAGTTAGTTATAGTTGTAGACCCACCAGCTGGGCTTCAACTAGAATGAAACATGGGCCACACGATTCTGCTATAGTAGGAGGTGAATCCTCTCATTATGTCCATGCATCGGCTTAGCCAGACAGAAAGGTGAGAGGGTAAATTCAGAATCAAAGAGTATTTTGCAGAAGGGTGGATCAAGCCAAGTAGCTCACTGTGCGGTGCATTGATCATTTTTGCAAACAAGAAGGATGGCTCTCTCTCTCTCTCTCTCTCTCTCTCTCTCTCTCTCTCTCTCTCTCTCTCTCTCTCTCTCTCTCTCTCTCTCTCTTGTCCCGTCACCCTTTCTGTGGTGAAATTCCTATGCGCTAGCACCCATTTTCATGGCGTCTATGCTTTGTCCCTAAATGTCCACAATGTGCCCTCCCTCTCCAGCACCTCCTACTGTTATCCAACCAAGTGAGGGGGAACTCGACATAGGTGGCGGCTTCTCGTGGTCATTCCACATCCACTGACCCCACATTTGTCTTGCTACAGAAGAAAGGCTCATTGCCTTTACGCCGTGCTGTCACATCATCTACAACAGCAACGTGAGTACCTCCAGAAACTGGTAAAGACTTTTCGCAGTCAAGCCGTGCCATCTGTTGCGGCTGACACCATCACGGGCTCTTCCGCACTGCTGCATCTGTCTTGCTGAAGTAGCAATGCGCATACGCTTCACATGTGTTGGTTTTTGTGCATTTCTCATTGTGATCTGTTGTGTCCTCCAGGCTTGTCTACATTGGCGTACAGATTACTGACGGCGAGACAGGACGCAGCTGGAGTGTCATCTGGTGGAGCCGGCACACGCTGAAGCCTACACGCAGTTTGCTGGAGCCTCCTCCCTCCGACGGTGGACGTGCTCAGCTCCATCGACAGGCCTCTTCGGCAGTCGTGCCGCCAGCGGTCACTGCCACTACACATGCTTTCTGCATGCGTACAGTGCTGGATCTGACTGCACCATTGTGTGTGCAGCGTTATGCTCTGCTTAGGGTCCAACTTTCATGTTGATCTGGCATTGTTGTTACCGGGGACTAGTGTAGACGCTGCCGGGGTCTAGGTGGCCATAACTCCTCTCTGGTATTTTTTTAGATGATTCTGACCACATGACTGTGTCTGCAGTATTGGTATTATGGTATGGTCCAGTTTTCAGGCAAAAACAGACGACTTCCGGGTTTTAGGCTGTCGGCCGTCTGGCAGGGCTCACCAAGAAAACCCTGCCAGCCAGAAAACAGGTCCTCTTTTTTTTTGCTATAAAGCTGAGTAACAAGCTCTACAGAGCTGGGGGGAGGGGGGGGGGCTAGAACTTGGAGGGGTCTCCTATTGTTGCTTATTCTCAGTTGCTAATCAGTTCTTTTCATTTTCCACTACCTTTCTGGAGCTAACTCCTCAGCGCATCGTTTCTCTCTCATAGACTCAGAGCAGCGGAAGGGGACAGCAGTGCAAAGCAACAAGCGTGGGGCCATGCCTACTCTAGTAATGCTGCTGCCTCAACACGCCACTTTAGTCTAGATTTGTAGCTTGTTATTAGAGCCATATTGCAGCAGAAGCAGCAGGTCTGAGCAAAAGCAAGGCGTAAGGGTTTCAGTCTACGCTGGCGGTCCCAGAAATGCTCCCGTGCAGGGGAAAGTCTGCCGGATTTTTCTTGGCACAGTTAGCCCCGTCAGGTGGCGTCGTCAAAACACTCCCGACACGGGGGAAATGCTGCCAAAACTTTTCTGGCAGCATTGACCCCATGACGGCGGTAGCATTGGCGGACTCGCGGTCGGCAACGTGACGGGCAATGCCATGACGGCACCGACGCACACGGCGACGGCGCCACAAACAACGGGAGTGATCTCTCCGGCCTCCCCTCCCTCTCCTCTGCAGCCACAGCAACAGCAGCCACAGTGCAGATCTGTGCTGCAAATCTATGCTACAGATCTGCGTTGCAGAGCTGCCACAGCAGCAGCAGCTGCTGTCACACCAAAAGGAGCAGTCGCAGCAGCAGAAGCAGCCACTGTTGTGCAGCAGCTGCCACAGCTGCATAGCAGCCGTCGCAGCAGCTGTGCAGCCAACCGCGCAGCTACACAGCACGTATTTGTGCAACCACAAAGCCACGCAGCCTAGCAGCCACATGGCCACGCGGCCACGTAGCCACGTAGCCACGCAGCCGTGCAGCTGCCACGCAACCACCCAGACGCGCACCGCAGCTGCTACAGTTGCGACGCAGATACAGCAGCCACAGCAACCGCACATCCACAGTAGTCACGAAGCCGCACAGCTACACCTGATGTAGCAGCCGCACAACCTCTGCAGCCTTATAGCCACAGCAGCCACAACAGCCAAGGCTGCCCCGATGAGTCGTAGCAGCCATGGCAGCCACGACAGCCGCAGTAGCCATAGCAGACACAATAGCCACAGCGGCCGCAGCAGCTGCAGCAAGAGTTGCAGCAGCAGCAGCAGGGTGGCCACAAGGTCGGCAACACCCTACTGCTGAGGTCAGCCACAACAGGCTGTTGTTGGTGTCAGCAGTATCAGATCAAGCTCACTTCTGACGTTAGCAACAAAGGGAAAAAACAAGGAAAAAATGGGGAGGGAAAACAAAGGGAGAAGAACAAAGATGAAAACAAAGAGGAAAGAGAGGAGGGCAATGGCTAACAGTCCCAGTGAGGGGTCCTCCTCTATTGGACGAACCCCTAGCCCTCCTTTCTCGTAGCAGCTGCAGTAGCTATAGTTGGAGCAGCAGCAAGAGCAACAACCACCACAGCAGCAACAGTAATAGTAGCAGCAGTAGCAGCAGTAGTACCTGCCACTATGGCACCAGAAGAAACAGCAACAGCACCAGTAACAACAGTCGCAGCAGCAGCAGTTGTAGCATCAGTAGCAACAACAGCTATAGCAGCAGCAATAATCCACAGGCTTCGTCGTCAGCTCGTCAGACCCCCTCACACACATTCGCCAATGGCTTGGCGCACTGACGCAGCAACTTGCAACACTACAGTCGCTGACAGTAGCAAGCCACGCCAGTGCCCCGCCGTCCTTCCTTCCTCACGGGCATTCTAGCCCCATTGTTTCTGTGGCCACATATTACCTAGCGCAGTAGCAGACCCAGCTCCAGCGACAAACGGTGACTTCAATCCTTGGCCCCACTCTGGGTGCCGACCGTAAGACAAAATACTCCGAGACCCCGCCCCCGCCGCTCCAGGCCGATGAGCAGTTCCGAAGGTGGGGGCCCAGCTTCTGCGTTTGGGCACAGGGCGAGGGCTTGTCACCATACTATACTCTCCTGTACGACCCCTCCTAGGCCGACCAGCTACATGATGTTGGTCGCGCCGTACGTGCTCTCGTCCCGGTCGCCCCTCCGGTGTCACGCCTCGCCATCGAGCCTTCCCTCGGAGAATCCACTACTGGCGGGACTCCAAACCCTACAACAGTGTGGCACATCCTCACGTGTCCCCATCGCGTGTCCAGCGAGGCTGAGACCAGCCGTATGCTCCAAGAGTTCAACTCCCTGTACATGGGGGAGACTGAGACCGTCACCTCCTACTAGCAGAGGACGGAGGACATCCTCCGTCGCTAAGACGACTCTGCTCCACCCCCTCTAGCCGTGCTCCTGACCATCAATCGATGCCACCGACGTGTTCGCCGACGTCTTCATCCATTACACCCAGGACATCCTCACCATGATGGCGGCCCAAGGCTCCCTCATGCCCTGGGCATACGAGCTATTTCTCACGTTTGAGGAAGCTCATATGGAGCCGTGCATCCAGTGCACGGAGGTGCTCACCTCCCCTGTCGTCACCTCTGTGGCTGTTGCCTGCCCTACAGCAGCTACATCCACCGGCTCCTCGTTGTCAGGGAAGAAGAAGCATAAGGGCAAGAAGGGCAAGGGCCAGCAACAGCAACCGACCGGGTCCAGTAGTGTTGGCGCTGTCTGCCACAACTGTGGTCAGCCAGGACAATGGTGGTACACGTGCCCGCTCCCAACGGACGAGGCGCGCGTCATTGCCACTATGCATCACCAGCGCGAACGCCATCTCGCCTGTGCTCATCTTGCCACCATGCATCGCCATGTTGCCGGTCCTGATGCTTCCACAGCGTTCGGCAGCTCCACTCCCCCGACAACCGCACTGGCACTGTCGTCGCCAGCTCTACAGCAGCACCATCCCTGGCCTTCGGAGCCTCCCTTTCTATCACTTGTGCAGCCCTCCTCGCTCCCGGGCTCTGGATTTTTCACACCGCATTCGGTCTATGCTCTTGGGCCCTATGTACACGAGTGTCAGCTGGAGCGGTTCATCATGCTCCAGCTCGGCCTCCCTCGCCCTACTCCCCAGGGAAGTAAAAGTTGCGTCACCTCCTGCTTGCCTTTCCTGCCCTGCATAACTGCTAATGAGCTGCGGTTGTGTCTTGCTTATTTGTACATTTTGCCATCTCCCGTGCCCTCCTCTTATACCCCTCTTTGTGACGACATTGCCTGGCTTGATGATTGGCAGTCTTGGTTTGCACCTCCGTCCACCGCATCCGCGTTTTTTGCTTGCTGCCTTGTGACTGTTAGCGATTTGGTGACTCCAATCTAGGACCCTTCTGAGACCTGCATCATCGACTCTGGGGCCACACATCACATGACGGCCTCTTGCAAGGCCTTCAGTGTGCTTGGTCCCGTTGGTGATGTGTTCGGTGTCCAGACGGGCTCCGGAAAGGTGTTACCTGTCAGCGGCATCAACGTCGTTCGTTTCTGCGGTCCCGCCAGGGATGTCTTTGTGACCGATGTCCTCTTCATCCCAAGTCTTGAGCTGAGCCTACCAGCCATCACGGTCCTTGACAGCATGAGCATGGACAACTTGCACTTGCGTTGCATTAGCACTGTGTCGTTACGTCCGTCCGGTCTTGTTGTTCTCCACGCCACTGCCCATGGCAACCGGTGGCACATGCCTCGTTTGTCCTCCCTTCCCTCTGTCCTCCCCCCTCCCACCGGCCGCCACCTGCCATGTGTTTGTCACCATCATGCTTGCACCGCAGCATACATGCCTCCTGCATTTCCGCCTCTATCACATCCACTCTACTGCCGTAGCTAGCATGCTCTTCACTCAGCTGGCCAAGGGCCTTGACCCGGCCTCCTTCCCCTGGTCGTGCCCATTGAGTGCATTGATTGCGCCCATGGCAAGATGCACCGGTCCACTTACCCTCTGTCATCCTCCCACACGTCTGTCCCTCTCGACTTGGTCTACTCTGACGTCATGGATCCCTTTCCTACGGAGTCCATCGGGGAGCATGGGCACTATGTCCTCACCCTCACTAACGCCTACTCTTGCTACCGCTAGGTCTTCTACCTTTGACAGAAAAGCGATGTCGCTCCCACCATTTGGGACTGGCTTGTTTTTGCGGAGCGCGAGTGTGGTCGCTCTCTTCGCCGCTTCTGCTTTGATCACTGTGGCAAATACATGGGAGAGACCACGACCATCCTCGCCTCCCACGGCATCCATGATGAGACATCGACGCCTTACACGCCATCACACAACAGCGCTTCCGAGTGGTGGAACCGCACCATGGCCGACGCCGTCCGCACCATGCAAGATGATTCTGGCTTGTATGAAGGCTTTCACTTTGAAGTCATCGCCTACATGTGGGTCTGGAACCGGATTCCCCACGGACCCCTTCCCCGCCAGTCCGCACCGTACCACCACTGGTGCGGTCAGCGGGCTGACCTCCTCCCTGGTCGCATCTAGGGCTGCATGGCCATTGTGTCACTGCCCACCCCATAGCAGGACGGAAAGCTCATCCCTGAGGGTTTCCTTACACTTTTGTCAGTGTCTCCCATCAGTCCAAAGCCTTGTGCTTCTGGGATCCCTCTCGACACTGCATCATTGAGTCACCATATGCTCTCTTCTTTGAGGAGCTGTTTCCCCGTGACCTCGTTTGCTCCGGCTCGTTGATGTCCCTCCCATTGCGTGGGGGAGTGGTGAGTCCATCCTACATCTTATCGCTTCCGGGCGGCACATCGCCTGCATCCGCGGGTCCCTTTGGGCCAGCAGCCTGAGTCGCGTCCGCTAGTCCCTGCGAGCAGGCCTCCCCAGTCGTGTCCACTCGTCCCTCCACACCGGCATCCCCGTCTGTGTCCGTTGGTTCATTCAAGCCGGCAGATCCAGTCGTGTCCACTGGTCCCTCCGAGCCTACAGCCATGTCCGTGTCTACTGGTCCCTCCGGGCTGGCAGCTCCGCCTGCGTCCACTGGTCCCTCCGGGCCGGCAGCCCCGTCCATGTCCGCTAGTCCTTCTGGGCTGGCAGCCCCGTCTGTGTTCGCTCATCCCTCCGGGCCGGCAACCTCATCTGCGTCCACTGGTTCCTCCTCACCAGCAACCCCATCTGTGTACGCTGGTCCCTCCGAGCCGGTAATTGCGTCTGTGTTCACTGGTCCCTCTTGACCGGTAGCTCTGCCTGCGTCCGCTGGCCCCTCTAGGCCAGCAGCCCCGTCCGCCTCCGCTAGCCCCTTGGACTCGCTCCCAGCTGCCCCCTCTATGCCATCTCTTGTCCTACAATGCTACACACGTGGCCCCCGTCGGCAGCCTCCGACCCCGGCTGTCAGTGAGTACACAGACCTTCACACCGCGCCCTTTGGCACCTCGGCCCTTCGTCGCCCCAAGTGTCTCGTCTACCCCTTCGGTCGTGAGTGGGGACCACGGCACCAAGGCCCTCAGCTTAAGCACTTCGGCCATCATTGCGTACCTCCACCTAGGCTTTGCACTGGGCTACGCCATGCTCCATCAAGAGCACCGACATGCCATCACAACCGCACTTACGCGCATCCCACCTAGGCCTCAAGACTCACACGCCCTTGTACTTTGGTCCACGGCACGCCCAAAGGACTCAGCCACTTTGGGCGAGGCTCGTACTTTCCTCGAGACCGCGCACTAGGATGTTGAGTGCGCCGACGAGTTCGGTGCTATCCAGCAGAACCACATATACGACCTCGTCGATCTCCCTCCAGGCCAAAAGGCCATTAGTGCCAAATGGGCATTCCGGTGCAAATGGAAGCCGGATGGATCCTTGGACAAGTACAAGGCCCGGCTCACAGCCAAGGGGTTCGCTCAGATCCCTGGGGTCGATTACGACCACGTCGCCGAAGAGCGCTCGGCTCTACTAGCCGAGCGCTCTTTAGCCTGGTTGCCCAGCACGGGTGGGAGCTGCATCAGATGGATGTGAGCAACGCCTTCCTCCATAGCTTGCTGGATGGCAAGGAGCTCTACATGGTGCAGCCTCTAGGCTTCGACGACGGCACTGGCAAGGTTTGGCGATTGCAAAAGGCCCTCTATGGCCTGAAGCAATCGCCACAGTGCTGGAACCAGGAGATTAGTCGCACATTTATCCACAGCGGCCTCCTTCACAGCACTACTTACCCCGCACTTTTCATCAGCCTGTGAGGCCACAACTTTGCCGCTGTCCTTGTCTATGTCAATGAACTCCTCATCACGTCGCTGGACACATCTTCCATTCAGCGTGTGATGGACCTATTGCATACCACCTACCAGATGAAGGACCTTGGGTATGCCCGAATCTTCCTGGGCATGGAGCTTGAGCATGGTCGCTCCCATGGCATCCTGCACGTCCACCACGCTGCCAACGTGCAGACTCTGTCTGCTCGCTTTGCTAAGGACCTGCCCCTCGTGCCGAGCGCATCCTCACCCATGTCACCCGATGGCCAGGTGAAGCTAAAGAACCCTGATCCACCCATTGTGGGAGAGCCAGTTGACGTGTCTGCAAGCCATCGGGTCATTGATGTTTCTGGCAACGATGAAGCGCCCAGACATCGCATTCACCGTCAACCTCCTGGCTCAGTTCTCCCACGAGCCATGTCACCTCCACTTCGAGGCCACAATCCGAGTACTGCGCTATGTCATCTCGACTCCACGGCGAGGTCTCATGTTCCACCGATAGCCGTCCATTGTCACCGTGGACTACACCAACAGTGACTGGGCTGGCATTGCGGACAATAAGAGCCGCACTGGCTGAATATTCTGATTAGCAGTACTCTTGTGTCATGACGCAGTGGCAAGCAGGGGTGCATTGTACGCAGCACTGCTGAGACTGAGTACGTGGCCCTTGGCTCAGGCGCATGTGAGAGGGGGTGGTTGCGCCGTCTGTTGTCCGAGTTGCGTCACTCCGTCGCGTGCATCATGTTTCATTGTGACATTGAGAGTGCCATGGCCATCGCCGACAATGACAGCATGCACCATACACACACAAAGCACATCAATGTTGAGTATCACTATGTGCGTTATTTGTTGCATGACAGCAGCGTGAGCATCGTGTGGGTTGAGACAGCACGGCAGCTGGCTGACTTCTTGACCAAGGCACTGAAGAGCGACTTGTTTGAGAAGGATGTGAATGCAGTCGGTGTGCAAGTGTGAGCTACACTCTTTGCCCCTGCCTGTGTCTCTGTCTGTCCTGGGAGAGTCTATCTTTTGGATGTGTCGCTGCCCATCCATGTGCACTACGCTTGTGAGTCATGGGAGAGTGTTGGTTTTTGCGCATCTCTCATTGTGATCTGTTGTGTCCTCCCGGCTTGTGTACATTGGCGTGCAGATGACTGGCGGCGAGATGAGACCCAGCTGGAGTGTCACCCGGTGGAGCCGACACACGCTAAGGCCTACACGCAGTTTGCTAGAGCCTCCTCCCTCCGACGGTTGACGTGCTGAGCTCCATCGGCAGGCCTCTTTAGCAATCGTGCCGCCGACGGTCACTGCTACTCCAGATGATGTCTGCATGCGTCCGGTACTGGATCTGACTGCACCATTGTGCCTGCATCGTTATGCTCTGCTTAGGGTCCAAGTTTCATGTTGACCTGGCACTGCTGTTATCAGGGACTAGTGTAGACGCTGCCTGGGTCTTGGCGGCCATAACTCCTCTTTGCAATTTTTCTAGATGATTCTGACTGCACGATTGCGTTTGCAGCATTGATGTTTTGGTATGGTCCAGTTTCCAGGCAAAATGGACGACACCTGGATTTTGGGCTGGCGGCCGTCTGGCAGGGCTCACCGAGAAAACCCTGCCAGCCAGAAAATGGGTCAAAAACGAATTTCACTAGAAAGCCAAGTAACAAGCTCTACAGAGCTGGGGGGGGAGCTAGAACTTGGATGGGTCTCCCATTGTTTCTCATTCTCAGATGCTAATCATTTCTTTTCAGTTTCCATTGCCTTTCTGCACTAACTCCTCAGCGGGCAGTTGCTCTCTTACAGACTCAGAGCAGCAGAAGGGGACAGTAGTGCAAAGCAACGAGCGTGGGGCCATGCCTACTCTAGCAATACTACAGCCTCAACACGCCGCTCTAGTCTAGGTTTCCAGTTACATGCACCTGCTACATCGTCTAGGACAGCAGGTGCAGTCCTACCAGCCATCAACTTGACACTCAAGCCCCACCGTCGTGGAGAAGGGAGAGCAAACCGCAAGTTCTGCGGGCAGGGTCAGTGAACGCTGTCACTGTTGCTGCAGCGGACATTCTAGCGAGGACGGCTGTAACTGGACAGCATGCGGCTGGGCACCCAACCTTGGCCAGCTGCAGCGCTCAACCACAACCTGCACCGGGCCGCTTCTAGCAACGCTTTCATAGCTCTTCTGGAGCTGCAGCAAGGCATACTTCCGCTTCACACATGCAGCCGGAGTCTGACCTTGAAGCAAGTGCAAGTTGAGGGAGGCCTGGGTCACGCACTAGTGCTCCGCAAACAATCGCAGTGACCACGCATAACAGTGACAACTGCTGCCCGTCTGCAACACTGACGTATTTTGAGCAGTCCAGGATGAAGCCCATCAGTACCTAGCATGAGGAGCGTGAGGCACTGCATCACACCCAGTGGTGCTTCACTCTCAACATCGGACCTGCAGCGCCTCACCATCGATGCCAGCACCTCCACGGCCTGAAGCGGTAAGATGCTCACCACCCCCTAGCCAGCACAGCAGCGACAACCCCGCCGCTTTGTCAGCTTCAGGCCTTGGCTCTCATGCTGACGCGGAGATGAGCCTCACAATATTTCAGTACACGCTTGGGATTTGTGAGGTGGCTTCTGGCATGATTGACACAACAGCCTCAACATCCACCACCTTCACAAAAGCAGCACGCCCACCTCCCACCACGTCGGCAGGCCATGCCACTGAGGCCTATACTGAGGCTGTAGTGGCACTAGGACCGCTAGCCGCTGCAGCAGCAGACCTTGCCACTCAGCTCACAGCAACAGTAGCCTCAGCAACAGCATCTGTAGCCTCCGCTATGGCCTCAGCATCCTCCATCTGCTTCTCCACAGCAGCAGCAGTCGCGGTAGTGGTTGTAGACCAGTCTGTCGTCAGCACCCACGCTACAGCTCTCATCACCGCAAAGGTTGCAGCGCCCACCCTGGGGGCATCAGCACTCTCAAGTGGCTTCTGCTTGGTTGTGCCCCTAATCTCCTCCTTCTCCATCATCTCTGCAGCTGTAGCTGCCACTGTGCCACCTTGCCGCTGACCTACCTAGAACGCTCGTGCTTGCTCTCCCACTTTCCTGTTCATATGCTCTTTTTCTCCTCGTCTTCTATCACAGTGCCAGGGGTGCTTCCTTGGGGCCGGGCTCTCATGCAGCACAACGGAGACAGTGCTGTAAAGAACTCTTGACTTTTCCACGCCCAGTGGGACGGGGGAAACTCTACCAAAAAAAAATTGGCAGGGTGACCTGTCATCACCATGCCAGGTGACGATGAGTCAGTCATTGTAGAGTTGCAGTGTGAACTGCGTCTCGCTCGCAAAGCGCAGCACACTACTGAGAAGTGCCTTAATACACAGCAAGATGATCACACTAAGCTTGCTGATGAGGTCACCACGCTTGCTATCATAGGCATGCCTTCCGTTGCTGCAACTACCTTTCTTGCTCCTGGCTCCACCTCTAGCTCTACTTCCTTTAACCCCAGTGACAATTCCTGACAGGCTGCACGAGCGCCGTGCCGACATGATTTCCACTTCCACCTGCCTGTGCTCACTACTACGTTTGCCTTCTACACCTGGGTCATGTGCTTTAGTTCTTGGGCTCAATGAGCGCAGTTTTGGGAGTGATACTTCCTAGCCAATCCTGCCACTACCCCCTCCTTTTTTCCACTCCTTCCTGATTCTGCCCAAGAATTGTGTACACTTGTCACTGACGTGCCTGAGAATCCCACTCAAGAGATTGGCACATACAATACCAATCCTGCCGCACGCACAGCAGTGAATTCCATTGGCGCATGTGCCTTGCTGCACCGCCGCTCCACCATCACCGGCAGGACTGCCCAAAGTGCCCTGACCATACAGATCAACACTCTTCAGATGCTCACGGATGAGACTGTACACACCTAATTGGCCCGGAGTCTTAAGCTTCTCCGCGAGCTTGGAGAAACATTGCCTGATCAGCTTTCAGCTGTCCGTGATGAACGTCCTCATCCCTAAGCTTGCTGATCTGCTTTTTGAGGTCAATGCCAATGACCTTATGCGGCTGGCCTCTCATCCCCTGCTCCCCAAATCTCATCCGGGCATCTGTGCGCTTTGGGACTTCATTTTCGAGCGCCTCAACGCTTGGTGGAACGGTCTCTAGGAAAAATGCCTCCAACGCTCTACTGTCTCTGTGGTGGCCGCTTTCACCCCTGCGGCCCCGGCGATGTCTTCTACCTCCTCATCCTCCTCATCCTCCTCTACCTCCACTCCTGTCACCATGTATGCCGCTCAGGACTGCGGACATGGCAGGGGCACGGGAAGGATGAAGAACAAGGGAAAAGAGGATACCCCTTCTTCATCCTCTCACACACCAATTGGCTCTGTCCTATGCTGGAACTATGGCTCAAACAAGCACAGTTCTCGCAATCACCCTACACCGCCCGATGTTGTTTTTCTGGCAGCTGAGATGCATGTCCACTTGGGGAAATGGCGCCGGGTCAGCTTCCTCATCTACTGTCACGACAAGCTCCACCGCCCATCGCGATACCAACTCCACCTCCACCTTTGCCCACTGCATGGTGGGCACTGTCCCTGTGACTCCTCCATCCTATCCCTGGGGATGGCCGCCGACCTTTAGGGCTGCTTCCTCCTCTGGACCTCCTTCCTCTGCGTATGTCTCACCTTTGTGGTACCCTTCCATGCATGCGTCCCTGTCCTCTTCAGCCGCGTCATCTGTCGTCTCTCGCCTGGCTATGTCCTCGTCTATTGAGGGCAAACTTAAGCTAGAGCAGTTACTCACCCAGCTGCTGCTTCTGGAGCAGCCCTTGCTTGTGCAATTAGGGAGGTGATAGTGTGGCTGCATGGCCCAGAAGTCTCTTTCATCGGTCACACTGTGGAGGGGCGTCCGGGGCTGTGCAGGGTTTGCTGGCATGAGGGTGTTCTGTGGATTGAGCATTGGTAGTCTGTGACCTTTTCCCGTTGCCTCGCCGCGTGTGGTCAGAAAGTTTTGTCCCTTCCTGGCGTTGGCACCGTTGCAACTAGTGGTGCACTCCCAACCATTTTTGTATTTGGGGGCTTCTGGATCCTGGATCCTGGAACCACCCACCTTATGATTTTTTTCAGTGTCGTGTTTTTCACACTTGGCCCCGTTGGCTCTGTTTGCTTCATCCGTGCCAGCTCTCAACAGATGTTCCATGTCCAAGGCGTCGGTGTTGTTCACTTTCTTGGGCCTGGTGGTATCCATCTGTACCTGCCTGAAGTGCTTTCTTTGGAGTTTGGCTGTCTGTCTGTCACCACCCTAGATGAGCAGGTTATGGACTTCACTGCCATACGTGGTGTTGGCATTGTCTCCCTCTGTCCCACTGGTGACAAAATTCTCCAAGGTATTTTCTGGGAACGGCCCTATCGTGTGCCTCTTTTTACTCTTGCCTCCCCACCTGTTGGTAGTTTCCTCCTTCACATTGTCTGCTCTTGTTCAAGCATGTCCATCTACTGCATTGTCATCTTGGACATTTGCATAGTCATGCTATCACAAGCATGCTCTGTCTTCAGCCCACCCTTGTCTTTGGCCCCTCTATATTCCTGCTCCCATACATTGCTGACTGCCTGGATTGCACTCAGACAACGCATTGATCCTCATTCTCGTCCTCTAAGGCACACTCTATTCACCCCCTGGACCTTGTTCATGCAGATGTCATGGGACTTCCTTAGTGGGAGTATTCGATGTGTCTAATGTCTTGTTGACGATTTCTCCGGCCCCTGCGTGTTCTATGCAGTGACCGTGGCAGTGAATTTATGAACCTCACCACCCGTGTAGCAATTGTGACTACAACTCCTACACGAAAGTCCCCGCTAAAAGCTGCAAAATGACGTCTAGAGCTCAATGGAGGGGCTCTCCCTCCGAGTGACTCTGGGGCAATCGTCATCAATGACCCATGCAGGGAAAATCAAACACGTTTGCCTCTAGAGACCTGTTTTCAAACAAGCAAGGATAATACGACAAACCCATGAGTTTGTACAAGTTTTCTCTGCATGAAAACTGAAGTTTGCACTAAATAAATTTCAGAATTGTTTCTCATGTACTGGATTGAAATCTTCACATATGAGGGATGCTGGACAATTTTGCACCAGCGAATTATACCTCCATTGTGCACTTTCTTGCTCTCTCTCCCCCCTCATCTCAATCACCTTGTGAGTCAAGGAGGGGAGGGCAAGGACAAGGGCTCGAGGCCACCAGCCTCAAACCTTGAGGCATTGCAAATTTTTGGCCGTCGATCAAGCGGTCAGCTCGGTCGGCGGCCAGGAGGTGGATGGCAGGTGGTCGGTTGGTCACCTAACCAGTCGTCGGCCATCCAGACGGGGCGACTGCCAACTAGCGAGCTGCCAGCAGGGGGGTGGCCACCGGTGAGCCCTCCCTGTAGCAAGGGGTGGTGGTTGACCACCCTTAACTTTTATGAGAGGGGAAGGCCGAGCTGGCCCTCTTGCTACATTCCTATCCAGTTACCATAAAACCTTCCTGACTCATGCAACAAGTAGGAGTGCCACATAATGAGGCTTCAACATTGTGAAAGAGAATTAATCTTTTCAAACACCAGCTAGACATGAAAATGTACACGATGCTTTGACCTAAGCAGGGACATGTCGGTCAGCACATTCAGAAACCTCTCCCCTGTAGGCTGGAGTCTCTACGCGACAACCATGTTGGGCTTCCCCAGCCTCCTATGGACACATGTCCAGCGGGCATTTTTTTTCCTGTATTTGCATTCATGTGGTACCCCTTACAGCACGTTGATTTGTGTAAGTTACTATCTCACTTCAGTACTCATTTACCACCCTAATTTGCAAGCAAGATTTGTGCTCCCATGAGTTAGGTTCGGTCCACAACAAACCCAATGAATGAGGCATTCTCTAGAGACCAACAACTGCATTGTGTGCTCATGATACATAAGTAGGAAAATGACCTCGTATTGGCCGTTGACAGTAAGAACTACTGGTAGTGGTTGAACGATTCCTATTTTCATTTATGGAGCAAGCATGCTCACGTGAAACAAAATCATGTACCTTCATGCTCGGCAAAAGCAATGATGGGTATTCCATGGGCCCTATGCTTGCAACGACGGAAAACGAACTGATCCACTTTAGGAGAATTTTGTATGCACCTAACAACTTCAACAGAAGTTCTTTGTTACTAAGGAATGCCCTATCATTAATGTCAAAGGAGGCCTCACAACAAAAATAAAGAGCATATGCCTTTTGTCATTGTCGAGCCGCTTGAGTTTGACTATTCACCTTGCGTAACGAGGACTATATGCACTCTGCAAAACCTTGAGCAGGAGGAACATCTCCCTCTTTTCACCAATAAAGAAGGCACCATTGGACATCATTCACTCTTCAACAAGAACTGTGTGGAGTGTGTGGACTCGACTACCAAGTCATTAGTCGCAAATCTTGTTGGTGCTAGGAATTTGTCCCAGGCATGCATGAAATTGTCCACATACATGTGAAGCATCTGGTCTAGAGTGAAATTCATGCACTCTATTTACTCAACATTCTCATGATAAGACACCATAAAACTTGACACTCGATACAAAAGCACTTGTACATGTTTTCCACAAGGAAAAGATTATCCGACGTGCCTATTTCCACCCCACCTTTGACGCGGAGTTAAGCCCGCTTTTTATCGTCAATCTGTGATATTGTAACACATCCTGAAATTGCGGAAAGGCCTGTGGTCGAAGCACTATGCTGTCGGATGTCTATCTGCCACCTGTTATAAATATGGTGAGAGTTTGCTTCTCAAGCAAAAAATCTTGTTGACTTGCTTTACAGGCGAATAGTCCCCACTCAAGGGATCAAGGTATTCATAACATCAACGTGGCTGCAAAGTGGTAAGGTTCAGTGCTTTCAAAAATCTTCAGGGAGAACTCCACATCGACGAACCACACCCCATCCAAACGGATAATGGACGAATGAGGAGCCAAACTTGAGCCTCACCACAGACAACTGATGAGAGTTTGTCTGGAAAAAATACATTCGTTCTATGACACACCCTAATGACGCGAACCCAAGAGTACACACCGCTAGCGACCGCATCAAATCTATTCACGCCTCCGATGAAGTGTCGAACCATATCTGGGCTGGTTTTCTGAAGGTGTTGCGTTTAGCCAAAATCTGTAGGAAGGATCGCGTAGACTAATAAGCCACGTATGGCTGTCCAGGAAACAGTTATTCACCGGTCGCAACCACTATATCGGGGTCTCTGGTTGGTGACAATTGTGATAGCGGGTCTCGATGTTGATGTTGTTTGATCGTGGCATGAACTAGACACTAAAACGCGTCAGCAAATTTGTAGGAGTATGTGTGGTCGAAACAGGCACTTGCCTTCGTCGCGATGTTTTCTCTTCATTTGCCGTCACTGCGTTTTACAAACAGCGCATCTCAGATATAGTTGCCCTTTCCGCAACTTACTAGTGAATATTGTATCTTAATTGGAGATCATTTGTAATGAAATGATGCCGTACTTCACAATACCCTCGGAGAAGAGATGAGTGATCTCCTCTGTGTTTTAATTTTTAGTTGTGGGAATCAAATGAATCTTTGTTTTTGAAAGATCCACAGCCACTAGTATCACATCGCGGCTGTATGCAGTATCCGAGAGACCGGTAACAAATTCCATGATGGCATAATCCCATGGAGTTCCAAAAATAGGAATTTATTGGAGGAGTGCAATGGGCCCTTTTTTTTTAGCCTTGTTATGGGGACATAGAGTACACATCATGCATTACTCAAGAACATCAACACTCCATCCTGGACACCAAAAGTGGTATGAGAGTACCTGTCCCTTTTTTGTGGTCCCATGTGACCTACAACTGGGAGATAACTTTTTCTTGGAGGCCTTCCAAGTCGGGCACAACAACTTATTCTCTATGTGAGTCAATTCCCATGGCTTCCACCAACCTTTGTTTTTGTAGATTCCAAGAGTCATGAAACAAAGAATGCACAAAGAACTCCATCTACATCATGTTTTCAAAACTATTGTAGTGGATAATGTCACAAGGTGGTTGTTGTAGAGGTCTGGGGGTCAGTTGTTTGCATTGTAGTTGCCGTAATGATTATACAACAGCAATTGACCTTAGTGGCTCCTTTAATTTCCATGGGATATTGGCTTCTAGTTAACTTTGATTTCGACGTCAATGATTTTCTTAACAGTCAAGTTCCGTCGAAAACGGACTTTCGTCGAATTCAAACGTACTACCAAATTAATTGTGAAAGTTTTTAGTTGATTTTAATGGTCTAACCCCACTTTTTTGTCGCATTAAAAATTGGACACTATGCCTCGACCTCTATTGATTCATTCAATACAGGAAAACAATGTTATTGTGCCTGACGAGTTCTTTCACCTCAATTTGCATTTCGGTGGATTTTGAGGCCACCGATTGCTCCTTGCCTCGCGGTTGACGTTTGGTGAACGTCGTATGCGAGAGCAACGAGCACTCAACCGTTCAAAACATCAAACAGTTGAATGGTCGACGCTCTCAAACTCAAACTGCAGGGGGAAAACCACAAGTATCAGCACCCTTGTTGAAATAAAAACCTAGACATAAACAATCTTACCCCTCTTTTTTGCAGAATGTAAAAGTACCCCCTAAGTGATTCCAAAGCGCCAAAAATTTCATTGAAGATTTTATGGAGCAACTTGACCGTCGAATTCAAAGTTCACTGGGGTAGTAGATCAGCCATGTGGATATATCGTGACTAATACTTTCACGTGAAGAAAATGGGCTCAGGTGTTCAATTCAATGCGCCTGTCTTCTTATCAGGTTGGTTGTGCTTGAAAAGACACCATCGCGTTCTGGTAGGTAACAAACATCATGCCTTCCTTAGTGCCCTAAAGGTAGCAATGGCATATCCAAAAAGAGTGTACCATAACAAGGAGTTCCTCATCACTCGTTTTGTAGTGCGTCCCACTCGTGATGAGCTGCCCTCTCTCATTCGCAATTAGATGACTGTCTTACATGAGGACTGTTTGAATACCTACAACAAAGGTATCACATTGCATCTCTCATGGTTGTAATTGATCCATACAGGCTAAGACGGACATCATGGGTAGAAGTTCTTTGACGTTGAGAAAAGAGTTATTATAGTCCGCCTCTAAATTCCAATACATGTCTATTTGCATGAGTCTGGTTAACGAAGCTACCAATGTCAAATACCCTTGCATAAACCGCTGAAAGTAGTTTCTATGGTAGAGGAAAGACATAACATTTCCAGAATTCTCTTAGCGCGGCCAATCCACTATGACTTGGACTCTTTCAGGTTCGATACCATACCAACCTTGCCGGCTGTTTATCCAAGATAACCCGAGCTCGTTTTGTAAAATTTTTTACTTGCTCATTTTTGCATAGAATATTTTCTCCTAAAGGATCTCAAGGAATTTGTGTAAATGCTCTATGCGCTCTTCCATTGATTTGGAGAAAACCATCATGTCATCTAGGGTAACTGAGAAATTGACCTAGTTTATTGGCAAGTTTTTTATTCATTTCTACTTGAAAGGTTACCCGGCCCAGTTGTTAATGCAAAAGACACAACTCAAATTTTATAACATCTCAAGTCTATCCATAATGCTGTTTAGGGTACATCAGCTACCGAGATGCATGTTTGATGATATTCCTTCGACAAGTTCAAGGATAGGAAACCTTTTTCCCTTGGATCTGATCGAGTATGTCCTCTATCAATTTTTCACCTTCAACTTGTTCAGTACCCTGTAGTCTATACACATACATGAACAA
>SZWC01006676.1:82430-110675 GCA_023375785.1 Penium margaritaceum | reverse complement strand
GGGAGGCGATGCAGTTGGAGGAGGCCCTCCGCTCTTCCCTCGTCGCAACACCAGGTGATGACACCAGCGTCGACTACAGTGACGATGACGACGACAGCAGTGACGACGATGTGGGGTGAGGCCACGTGCGCACACTTGCCCTTCCTGTTGATGTGCTGCAGGGGTTGTTGCCATGGGAGATTTGCTCTCCCCTTCAGTTGAATTGTTGTGAGCAGCTATCAGGCTTGCTCGCGTTGTCAGGCTCTGCAGCCCAGGGGGGGTGTTGGTGTGTGGGCCTTGGCCTGACGCCTCCCTCTGCACAGCATTGCTGCTCGGTGGTTGACAGGGGTCACAGTGGTGAGGGTCGAGACCCGCATACTTGGTGGGACCCACCAGTGTGACGAGGAGACCTACCCCCTGAGACGCCATCTCCCTGTGGTGCAGGTGNGTCGAGACCCGCGCACCTGGTGTGTCGCACCGGTGTGACGTGGAGACCCAGAGCCTTGAACCCGTGTGTGCATGCGCCTGTGACGTGTTGCCCGGTGCTTCGTCATGTACCTTGCTCGTCGGTCGAGACCCGGGCACCCGGAGACGTGTTCCGGTGCCACAAGGAGACCTTCCTTGCATGATATGGACGCGTCCGCCTCGTCGCGCTAGTCGTTCTGGTTCAAACGGCGCGTCTTTCTGACGCCTGTGCAGAAAGTTACGGCCGGGCGAGTGTTTTCCACCTCGGCGGGCCACTCTAGCAGTTTGCGCAGATTTGGCATGATGTGCCTCGTGTGGAGCCAAACGGGCCCCTGGATGCGCTGCCTGTGCACCAGGCTGCCCCAGCTATTTAGTTGCTTTGGCTCATTGTTGTAACTACCTCTGCAATTACTTTCAGATTCCAACACTTGGTTCATTCCATCTGTGTTCCAACCCTGCCCTCAGCGTACCTTGCCTTGTGACTCGCGCGTCAGCTGTCCAGGCCAGTGCCTCGTCAGTGAACAGCAACTAGGCTAGCACGCTAGGTGGCGTAGGGAAGTGTTCAGGAATCTTGGCACCGTGGTGGTGGCACATTGTGTGTGCACTCCTACAGGGCCCCATGACAATGTTATCACTAGCACATACTCATGGTCCCGGGTTTACTCCTTGCTGACACTAGGTTTCCGAGTGAGGCTTTCCGGGGGGATGTAGCCGGGTTGCTGTTTGCAGGTTGTAACCTACCACGTCCTTGCGAGATGATTCTCGTAGAAGGCACGGGTTCGGTGCCCTGCTGGATGAGAGGTGCGAGCGGTGGCGAGCTCGCTGCCTGCCCGTTCGCACCCCTTTCCGCTATGTCTAACACCTCTGTCTCCTCTCTCTTGTGAACTTGCGTTTCTTCACGTGACTGTGGAAAAACCTCTTGTCGATGGCTACTCATACCTTGCTCCTTGTACTTGGTCCAGTCTCCCTCGCTTCCTGCCACCAGGCGTGCTTGCCCACTGGTCTCAGAGCGGAGTGAGGGAAGGAGAGAGCCTCATCTCGGTACAAGCTTTCCATCCTTGGCGGCACCCCCTCCCGCCGCCATCTACGCTTCTGCTGGCACTCTAGCCAACTGCAGGCAGGCCTTTCAGGCCAGAGCACTGCGTCAGACGCAGTGTAGCATTCCTGCGCTAGCACGTTGCAGCTCCGCATTGTGCGGAAACATCGGCCTCGGGCTGCTGATCAACCACCACCACCGGCCACTCGGCAGCCGTGTGGAGTTAAGCCCGAGCTCGGGCTGCTGCCTCTACTCGCAGGTGTACTCTTCCACCTGCTACAATGGCTACTCTTGCTGCAGATCACGTACGAGCAACCGCAGCATCTACATTGTCAGTAGCAGCTGCAGCTGCGGCCAGATCGGCAGCAGCAACCATAGCATCGACGGCAAGCGTTGCAGCAGCAGCAGCAGCAACAACCCCAGCTGCTGTGGCCGCGACAGGCAAGGCAGCCGGAACTCTCACAGCAGCGGGACTGGCCACATCTGACTGACCCGCCGCTTCTCACGTCACGGCCGCATTGGCAAGCGTGCCATCGGCATTTGTGGCAGCAGCAATCACGGCAAGTGGGGCAAAATTGCAACAGGGCGTACGGTCGTTTCCAATTCGTGCATGACCCGCAGCACCAGCCGCAAGGGAGCTGCAACCACGGCAGTAGCTGCCACTACCACGCGGACAACGGCGGCTGCAGCCGCAATCACTCCAATTACAGCTGCAGCTACACACCACGTTGGCAACGGCGGCTGCAGTCACAGCCACTTCATTTGCAGCAGCAACTACACACCATGCCCATCAACCTCCCCTTCTCAGTTGCATTGTTATAGTGGTGCAAAGGCCGTCACACTGGCGCACCGTGATGCTCCAGACGTGGCCTTGTCTAGGGGATACTACGACAGGAGGGTACCATGTCAGCGCGAACGTCACCGCAACGGCATGAGCAGCGACTGGGCGTCCGAGTACGCCTTAGCACCGTCTGCTCGTGCGTCACGTCACCGCCCGGTACCCTACTCAACTTGATATTCGATTTTTTGAAAATTAGAATTCTGGGTAACTTGATTTTCGTTGTCGGTTTTTGGCAAAAGAATTGTTTGGGTTATACCTTGAAATTCGTTCAACGAAAAAGTCGCAACTTCAAATTCGACGATGGAGTTGTTCGACTCTAGCTGCGGTCGTTCGACGGGCGACTGGAAGAATCTGTAGGGCTCAGGATCGCTGCCCGGCCGTTGACTGAACGTGTCAGTCTGACACATTCAGTCAGCGGCCCTTTTCATGCTGTCGTGGCAGTAAAGAATCTGCCAAAATTGAGCGATGTGCGTCAAGCGAAAGCTCAAGTTCGCCCTGATGGGAGCAAGACTTTTCTTTTTTTCCCTTTTCTTACGAGGATAACAAAATGCTTCCAAATATATTTTCTTTTGATCCCGGTTTTCATCGAAAGGCAATGCTTATTCATGGAAGGAATTAATTAGGGTATACTTTAGAAATTCGGTGAAAAATAAATTCGTTGAATCAAATAGCCCAAAATTTTTTATATAATCGAATATCAAGGTGATTAGGGTAAGCGTCTCCTTATCCCATTCGTCTAGGGAGGATCCTCAGCCGCACGGCGATCCAGAGGTTACTGTTTTCCAGCTATACTCAGCATTCTCGCAGGACGTCGTTACTCTTGTGGGTGCCCTTACACGCACAACTTCAGCTATTATCGACGCAGCAGCAGCAGCCGCAACTACATTTGCCGCAACAGCTACAGCTTCGCGTGCCCCTGCCTCGACCTCGGTCGGGCATGCCACTGAGGCGTACACTGAGATTGTAGTAGTCATTGGACCCGTTGCCGCCGCCGTCACTGACATAGGCACCCAGATCTCCGCAGCAGCCTCTGCCATCTCTTTGGCGATGGCCTCAACAGCATCTGCTACAACAGTAGTAGCAACATCCATCAACACCTCCACCTTAGCCGCGGTCGCCGCAGCAGCATCTGCTCCATCTGCCGCCTCCACCTGCATCGTTGCGACAGTTTCAGTTGCGGCTGTCTTCACCACTGTAGGTGCTGCTTTTACCACCGGAGCACATGCTTTAGTAGTTTCAGTTGCATCGACCATCTCTATCCTCTCTGTAGCTTCCACAGCTACAGTCCCTCCACTCCTCTCCTTTCTGCGTCAACGTCTCCCACGGGCATTGCTTGACTTGCCCTCTCCGCATCCTTGCCTTGTCTGTGTTATTTCCTTACTCTCTCTATGCTAGCTTGTCGTATCTGACTCGGGGTGGGTTGTCTTGTAGCATCCAGATACCTTGCCTAAGGCACCCCCACTTTTCTCATGCCCAATGGGGCTGGACAAACTCTGCCAAAATCTGTCCAGCAGGGTCCCTTTGTCGCCACAATGCTTGGTGACGACGAGTCAGTCATTGCGACTCTTCAGCGCCAGCTGGCCCTTGCTTGTGAGGCCCAACAGGAGGCTGAAGACCGTCTTAAACTGGCAGAGGACAATCATGCCGCCTTTGCTGATGAGGTCACCGCCATGGTCCTACGTCGCCTCCTTGCTGCGTCCCCTCTCCCACCTGCTTGTGCCAATGTCCCTCCTGCTGTTGGCACACCCTCTGCCTCTAGTACCTCTGTCGCTGCACATACCAGTGCCACTGATACAAATGTCCCTCCCACTGCACCCCGGCAGCACGACTTCTTTTCTCAGCCACCTGCTCTCACTTCTGGACTCCCCTTCTCTTCCTGGGAGGTGCGCTTCAGCGCATGGGCTCATGGGGAGTAGCTGTGGGAGTACTACTCCTCAACTGTTATTCCCTTCACACCTCTTTTTTGCAGAGTCTTCCCGTGCTGTCCGTGCCCTCATTGTAGCTGCGCCTGAGTCGCCGATAGGTGATGTTGGCACTTTCAATTTTGACCATGTTGTCCAGTGCCTAGCTGACCCTATTGGTGCCTATGCCATGTTGCGTCGTCGCACCACCATCACTGGCCAAGCCGCTCAGAGCACGCTCACCGTCCAGTTCAACACACTTCTCATGCGTGCTCATGAGACTGCCGATGCCTACGAGGCTGGAGGTCTCAAGCTCCTTTGTGAGCTGGGTGACGCATCGCCTGGCTAGCTCTCAGCCGTCCTCATGATGGTCAACGGCCTTATTCCAGAGTCGTCTGACCTCCTCCGCGACATCAAGGCAAACAAACTACAGCACCTCGCCTCGCATCCAGTACCACCAAAGTCCTCGCATGCGGTTGGAGCTCTGTGGGACTTCGCCTTAGAGCGCCTCATTGCCTGGTGGAGGAGCCTCCACAACAAGCGGCTCCACCGCTTTGCCTTCACGGGCATTGCTGCTCTTACTATTGCTGCCACTCTTGCTTCATCATTAGCCTCCTCCTCTACTTCCACCTCCTCTTCTTCATCCTCTCCTGCCTCCGCTCTTGCCTCCCAGGGTCGTGGGAAAGGCAAGGATAAGGACAAGGGTGAAGGAAAGGACAAGGGTGTAGATGGCTCCTCTCGTACCCCCAGCGTCGTGGTCTGCTGGAACTGTGGCTACACGGAGCACTATGCTCGTACGTGCCCGGCCCCTCCAGATGATCTCCGCCTCGCCCTGGTGATGCGCGCCCACTGGGCTCGCACCTCCAGCTTTGCCCCTGCGCCCTTGACCTCCACCTCTCTCTCCTCTGCCCTTGTAGCAGCGCAGGCCCACTCCACCTCTGGCGTGCCCTCTCCTCCACCGTGGGGCCCCTTCCCTTGGGGCTGGCCTCCCCCTTCCCATGCCCTGGCATGTGCCTGACCCCCTTCCTCTTCCTACAGCATGCCACCGTGGTTCCCTCCTTCATCTGGCGCATCTACTCTAGCCCCACCGACGTCTGGTGATGGTGACCGCGGTGATCAGGAGCGCCAGCTCGAGCAGTCCCTCCTTTACCTCCTTCACCTTTGCGATCAGGGAGGTGAGAGTGTTGCACCGATGGCCAGAGGTCTCGCTTGTCAGATTGACCGTGTTCTTCGTGGGGACCCCCCAGTCATGTGTTGAGAGCGTCCTGTGCTCCTGTCCCATGGATTGAGTAATGGCAGTCTGTCTTTCTTCCTCGTTGTCTCTCCCTCTATGCGTCGCCGCTCCCGTCTGTGTTCATTGGCACTATAGCGACCTGTGGCATCCTTCCCTCAGTGCATGTCTCCCATGGTTTCTGGATCCTTGACTCCGGGACGACTCACCACATGACGTCTGTTCGTTCCTCGTTTGTCTCATTAGGTCATATCGGGTCCGTCCGTTTTGTTCGCACTAGGTCCGGTCAGCTGCTTCCTGTTTAGGGTGTTGGTGTCGTGTGCTTTGTTGTTCATAGTGGTGTTCTGTACCTACTTGACGTTCTTTATGTACCTCGCTGGAACTCAGCCTCCTGTCCGTGCCGTCCCTGGATGATCAAGATATGAACTTCACTGCCAGTCGTGGTGTGGGCACAATTTGCCAACGTTCCTCTGGTCGTGCTGTTGTATGTGGCGTGCAATGTGGAGAACTCTATCGTGTTCCCTTGCATGTCCCCTCCACTCCCATGACTGGCTCCATTCTTGCTCACGTTGCACCTTCTCTCTCTCTTATGACCTTATCCATCTCTTGCATCGCTGCCTTGGCCACGTTCACACAGATGCCATTCACAGCATGCTTCGTCTCTGACCGCTTGTTGGCCTGTCACCCTCCACCTTCCCTGCCCCTTGCCCTTCTAGCAGTCTGGACTGTGCACAAGGGAAAATGCATCGCTCTCCCTTTGCTCCCTCTGAGTCTCAGTCCACTCATCCCCTTGATCGTGTCCATGCGGATGTCATGGGGCCCTTGCCTCATGACCTCCTGGACGATATCGGACGTTATGTCCTGTGCCTCATGAATGACTTATCCCACTTTTGGTGGGTATTTGCTCTTCGCCAGAAGAGCGACGTTATCTTTGTCATCGAATCTAGGCTTGTTAAGGCTGAACGCGCCTGCCAACGGTCTCTGCGTGTCTTTCATAGAGACCGTGGCGGCGAATTTCTTGGTCCCACCGCTCGTCTCCTTGCGTCCCGTGGGGTGTGTCTTGAGACCTCAGCTCCATACACACCTCAGCGAAATTGTGTCTCGGAGCGTTGGAATCGCACACTCGCTGACGGTGTCCGCACCCTCCGGTCCGAGTCTGGGCTGCCTCCACTCTTTGCCTTTGAGGCCATGAGATACATGACGTGGGTCTGGAACCGTGTTCCCCACGGTTCCCTTCCTCGTACTATCACACCCTTTGAGCGCTGACATGACCACCGTGCCGACCTTCGTCTCGTCCGGGTCTGGGACAGCATTGCATCCGTTTGCCTTCCCGATGATCTCCGTGACGGTAAACGTTCCCCTCGTGGGTGTCTTGTCCCTTCCTCGGTGTGTCTGTCCAATTCAAATCCAGACACTTCTGGGACCCTATCCGCCAACGCGTCATTGAATCTTGCAACGCTCTCTTCTTTGAGTCCGTCTTTCTTCGTGGCCTCAGTCATCTTTCTTCGGCCTCCTCCCTTCTGCCACTATCTTGGTTGAGGGGGGATGTCGGTCTTGCTCTCCGTGCTGTCCCTATAGTCCCAGCAGGCCCTACTGCTAGACCTCAGTTTTCACCCTCGTTGCATTCCTCGTCGTCCGGGCATACTTCTAGCCTGCTTGCCTCCACCTGCTCCTCTGACGTCCCATCCTCCAGCAGCTCCTTTGACGAACCGTCCTCCCCTGTCACCGATTCCGTCCGGTCTGTCTCACCACCCTCTCTTGGTGCTCTGTCCAGTCCGGTCACATCACCCGTGACCTCCTCACCTGTCACTTCTCCTGTGCATGTCGCTGACTCGTCTTCGCCAGCCGCCACTGGTCCTACCCCGGTCTCTCCTTCTATCCGAGGCAGGTACCTCTGCACGCTCCCATTCCACTCTGGCGCCTCAACTGCCTTTGCACATCCTCTGCAGTCTGAGACTGCACACTCTCCTACACTTCCTACTAGCATGGACGCGCTAGGCTTGCCCACTGGGGCTCTCCACCCCAGTTCCCCCCTTGGATATGCGTTCCTAGCCTCGGAGCATGCGGGGGCCTTGGAATCGGCTGTCTTGAGTAGTGTGGCAGTGTGTCACGCCACGTCCGCTACCACGGCCCTACCCCCTGAACCGATCACAGTGCGGCAAGCATGTGCGGCCTTTGGCTCACAGTAGTGGGAGGCTGCAATGCGTGCTGAGCTGAACGCCCTCGATGACCATGCGGTCTACAAGCTGGTCGATTTGTCGCATGGACGCAAGGCCATTTATGTTCGTTAAGTTTTTCGACGAAAATACAAACCCAACGGTGAACTCGACAAGTACAAGACAAGGCTCATGGCAAAAGGGTTCTCGCAGGTCCTTGGCGTTGACTTTGATGAAATTTTTGCGCCAGTCGGATGCTACACCACAGCAACAGCGTTGTTGAGTCTTGTTGCCCATCACGACTGGAGTTCAAACAGATGGATGTCAACAACGCGTTCCTCCACAGACAGTTGGATGAGGATATATACATGGTACAGCCTCAAGGTTTCTCTGGTGGCACTTACCGAGTCTGGCGGCTGCGAAAGGCCCTCTACGGCCTGAAGCAGTCACCTCGGTGCTGGAACCAAAATATCACTACAATCCTCGAGAAGGGAGGCTACAAACACAGTATGGTGGATCCGACACTCTTCGTCACTCCACCTTCTGTTCCTTTTGTGGCTGTCCTTGTCTATGTGGATGTCTTGTTGATAGCGTCAACCAGCTAGGATGTTGTTAGGTCAGTTAAGACGCTCCTATAGTCGACGTACAAAATGAAAGATCTGGGGCCTACGCGCGTCATCCTGGGCATGGAGCTTGAGCGCGACCGTGCTCGTTGCACTCTCCATGTTCACCTGGTTGCATATGTCCGCAGCCTGGGGGAGCGCTTTGTCCCCTTACTTGAGTCCACATCTATAGCGTTGACACCCATGACCGGAGCTGGACAGAGGTTGCTAAAGACACTGGATGTGTCCAAGCTGGGGGAGCAGGTTGATGTGACTGACTATCTTCGCATTATCGAGTCACTCATGTATCTTGCCACCACAATGAGGGCAGATGTCGCCTTTGCCGTGAACATCCTGGCTCAGTTCTCCCAGTGCCCTAGAGCACGAAACATGGAGGCAGCACTGCATGTTGTCAGGTACACCCTCTCCACTGCCTGGGTTGGTCTGTGCTACAGGGCTCAATCGTCAGTTGTTGTTGACGGGTACACAGACAGTGATTGGGCCCATGACAGTGACGCTCGCAGCCGCACTGGCTATATCTTTCTTGTTGGCAGGACTGCTGTGTCGTGGAAAAGCAGTGAACAAGGATGCGTCACTCGTAGTTCTAGTGAGGCTGATTATGCTATCCTAGGTGCTGGCACCTGTGAAAGTGTGTGGCTCCATCGCTTGCTTCAGCAGCTGCGTGTTCCTATTGGCTACATCAAGTTGCATTATGATAATCAAAGCAGTAAGGCGATTGCTGAGCACGAGAGAATGCATCACACACGCACAAAGCACATCAATGTTGAGCATACTTTTTTATGTGAGCGCATTGTTGCAGGTCGTTTGGGTCGACACACGTCAGTAGAGAGCTGACTTCCTCACAAAGGCACTCAGTAGTAACGTCTTCACGACAACTGTGTATGCTGTTGGGCTGTTGTGTCTGCGAGGTGATCCTGGATGAATGGTTGTCTTCCGTGTTTGTGTAGTTGCGTGCCACATCTTGTGACACTCATTTGTGTTTCGTGCATCAGCTGTGGGTCATGGGGGAGTGTTGGTCTGTATACCACTGTCAAGTTGTGACCTCAGGCCTCGTTGTAAAATTACCTCACCGCTATAGGGGACTGATGCTGGAGAGACACTCCAGCAGGTGCAGCAGAGAATGTCTTGGACCTGACCCACAGTGACGTGTGTGGAACCTTTTGCACGACGTCTAACGGAGGAAGCAAGTACATCCTGAACTTCATCGATGACTAGAGCCGCAAGTTGTGGATCTACTTCTTAAAAATAAAATGAGAAGACAAGGAAAACCTCATCGAGTTTGTCGCCATGGTAGAGCGGCAAACGTCCAAGAAGGTGGAGACGCTCCGAAGTGACAGCGGGGGTGAGTACGAGTCATGCAAGCCTTGGCTCAAGCATCATGGCATCTGCCACAGGCAAACCACCCCTTACAACCCCCAAAGCAATGGCGTGGCCGAGAGGGTGACCCAGACCCTACTCGGTATGGTGCGAAGCATGCTCTTAGACGCCAAGCTCCCACCTCACTTTTGGGCTGAAGCTTCAACAATTCCTTGCTACCTCTTGAGCCTCACATCAGCAACCGCCTTGCGGAAGCATGGAAAGGAGCAAGACAAGCAGCTAAAGACCCCACAAGAAACATGGTCGGAAACGAAACCCAATGCCTCTTATCTGAAGGTGTTTGGGTCAACTGCATGGGTGAAGATCCATTCGGGAGAAGGTGGAGGCAAGGTGAAAACACATTCCAAAAAGTACGTCATGGTTTGGTACGACATGTCACACAAATCCTATCGGCTTTGGGACCAGACAGCAGGCAAGCTCGTGAGGAGCCACGACGTTGAGTTTGACGAACACACCCCTAGAAAGGGAGAGCTGCTGAACCCGATCCTTGCTCCCAAGGCGGGAGAGTGGATAGTGTTGCTTCAGTCTGGAGACCAAGCACCCAACAACTGGCTCGCTTTGCCTGCAGGTGGTGGGAATGGGAGAGCAGGTGCGCAGGGTGATGTGGCATGTGACATGGACATGGATCCTGAGGTGTCCGGGGCTTCGGAGTCTTACTTAGAGTCGGACGACTCTTCTAACGACGACGACGACACACCACCACCTGTGGTAGCACCAAGAGCATAGCACAAAGTCACATCAGCACCCTGATGCAATTTGCGACCAAAGAAAGCACCTTTGTAGTATGAGAATGATTGGACTAGCCTTAGCTGGTCGTGCATGGCTCAGGGAGAGCCATCCACAGTGGCAGAGGCAATGAATGGCCCGGATGCGACCAAGTGGAAGGAGGCAGTGGAAAACAAGCTTGCATCCATCGCTGAGAATGACACGTGGGTACTGGTGGATAGACCCGACAAGGCCCCACATGGTGGGATCCAACTGGGACCTCCGAGTGAAGAAGAAGCAAGACGGGAAAAATCAAAAAGTTCAAGGCAAGGATAGTGGTGAAGGGGTTTTTTCAACGCCCGGGCTCCGAGTATGATGAGACGTTCGAACCCATCATGACCTTTGCCTCCATCCGCTCCCTCCTTTCCATCGTAGGCACAAAGAATCTGGAGATACAACAGATGGACGTCACGACAACTTTTCTTTATGGGAAGCTCGACAAGGAAGTGCTGATGGATGTGCCCAAAGCAGTCAAAGCTCCCAAGGGCAAGGTTTGCAATTTGGTGAAAGTGCTATACGGGCTGAATCATACCCCAAGGATATGGTACAAAGAGATGTACGGTTTCATGACCATTCTCTCCTTTGTGCATTGCTAGAATGATCCGAGCATGCACATGTGCGATCATGGGAGAGGGTTGATGCTCGTTATACTCTATGTGGATGATCTGATCATCTGCTCATCTTTGGTTAAGCTATTGGATGAGTTGAAGTCTGACCTCAGCAAAAGGTTCAAAATGAAGGACATGGTTCCTCTCGATTACTACCTCAGGATCGCCATCCACCGCAACCGAGCAGCAGGCACCATTAAACTCAACCAAACCAAATACATCGGTGAGGTACTAAAGCGTTATCACATGGAAGACTGCAAACCTGTTGGTACCCCAATGACGACCCATGCAAAAGTGAAGGCCTCCATGTCACCAAGTAATGAAGCCGAATGAAGGGAGATGCAAGACATTCCCTACCAGTCCGCAGTAGATAGCATCATGTACGCAATGGTAGGTACTCGTCCGGACATTTTCCATGTTGTGGGACAAGTGAGCAGGTCTGTGGCCAACCCAAGGCCACAACATTGGCAGGTAGACGAGCGCATCTTGCGTTTCCTACAGAATACACGTCACATGGGCCTCATCCTTGGAGGCCAAGAAGGTAAGGACCCCCTCCGCCTGAAGTGCTACATTGAAGCCGAATGGAGAGGAAATCTTGACGACCGTAAGTTTACCTTTGGATACGTCTGCATCTTGAATGACGTTGCCATCTCATGGGCCAGCAAGAAGCATGATTGTGTTTCCGTGTCCACGGGCGAGGCAGAGTACGTTGCTCTGTCTGAGTTGTGCAAGGAGACCCAATGGCTGCGCAGCCTGTTTGGCAAAATGACAGTGCCACAGAAGGACGCCACGGTCGTACACGCGGACGAAATGAGCACCATCTCGATGGCTGAAGATGAGATCATCTCCCGGTGAACGAAGCACATTGACATACGTTACCACTACTCACGTGACCTGGTCATGAAGAATGTGGTGGACTTGCAGCACTACGGAACCAAGAGCATGCCTACTGTATGCATGACCAAGCCGTTGGAGAGCGACTTGCACTATACAGGCATTTGTGGATTCGGCATGAGGAGTGCGGCACAGGAAAGGTGAGCCCCAAGGCATTGATGGAGCCCAGGGAGCCACAGATGGATAGAGGTGTAAGGGAGATATTTGTTGAATGGTATGCACCTTGTCCACTGGCTAGCTGGCTGGCTGGCTGGTTGCACAAAAAGACAAGGCATGTACTGCTCTATGGAGTATGTCCCCTTGGTTTGTTCTGAGATAGGCCAGGAATACACTGCCCATAATGGGTATGTCCCAAGGAGATCATCGTAGGAAACACAAATCTGTGGCCTAGTTGGGACAGACGCCGGAGCTCATGGGTAACGGTCTTAAACCCCGCGACGGCCGCAATTTTCTTTGTGGCCCTGAACGGGACAGGAAGCTTCTAGGAAGCCTACTAGAGCCTGACTTGAGGTCTGAGGATGCTCCAAGTAGGACTGTAGGCTAGGGTTGGCTCCTGTGGAGCCACTAGAAGCAGAAGCAATAGCGAAGCTCTTTCACAAAGTTCAACGAGGGGTACGAGGACGACCAACCATTGATACTGCTAGTAGTCCAGCTTATAGGTTGCAAGAGTCGTAGAACGGTACCGGCACCATTGGATGGAGGAGCTTCTCATAGCTCTGTAAGTTTCAACATGGTTTGCAAGCTGGGTTTGCAGACTAAACCATGGGTGGTTGAAGGAAATACCGTCGAAGGGAGATTATAGAAACGGAGACTCTGAGAACCAATACGACTACAAGATGGAGATTTAAACGATGTAACGGTCTAGTCGATGTCAAAACGATGGATGGAGTTCCTTGAATCCAGGTTCGAGTATGATATCGAGTACCGGCCAGGCAAAATCAACCCGGTGGACATACTCAGTCGCCGACAAGATTTAATGGCTTAAGCCATTAAATGGTTTGGCACGCCCTATTGGCGACGGAGATTCAGTCGCCCACTACAGTTGCAGCGAGACTCGTATCTCAAGCAACTGCTCACACAAGGCTACGACCATCACAGCGGATACAAGGTGAAATTCTGGTTTGACACGCCCTATTGGCGACGGAGATTCACTCGCAAGGTGGTCGTTCCCCCGAACGACGAACTTCGTTGTGGACACTGGGAAGAGGACAAGACGCTAAAGAAGCTAGCCAAAAGCTATTGGTGGGACAAGATGCAATTTGACGTGGCCAACTTCTCCAAATCCTGCGACACATGTCAACGACAAAAATCCCGTCGCACACGGCCACCCGGACTTCTGCAACCATTCTACATTCCAACGAAACCGTAGGTTGATATCTCCATGGACTTCATCACGGGATTATAAGTCACACCCGAGGGATATGACGCAATCCTTGTGGTCGACGACAGCTTTTCCAAAACGGTCCATTTCATCCTGACGACAACCACCGTCACCGCCGAAGGAACTACATGGCTGTTTCTACACAACATCGTGTGCCTACACAGCGTACCAAGAACCATCACAAGCGACAGAGACGGTAGATTCACCAACCATTTTTGGCGTGAACTGATGACTTGCTGCGGCAGCAGAATTCAACTTTCAACAGCTTTTCATCCTCAAACCGACGGCCAAACCGAGCGAACCAATTAGATCCTCGAACAACCTCTTCAAACACTATGCGAACCTCACGGGGCGGATTGGGCACAAAAACTCCCGACCACCAAAATCACATATGATTTGGCAGTTTCCATCGCAACGGGTAAAACTCCGTTTGAAGTGGTGTATTGCAAACTTTCCGCCACACTAGCCGGACTACACAGTCAAAGCAACATTCCCGCGGTCGACGTTGAACGTCGAGACGTCTCCACCATTTGGGAGGAAACACGACAAATCCTCGCGAAGACAGTGGCACCAATGAAACGAGAAGTTGATCGACATCGCAGGGACGATGTTTTGGGCGATGGTGACAAAGTCCTTCTCATCTCAGCTAACATCCCACTCTGCCGAGCCGACTCCTCGAAGCTCAAACCCCAATGGTTGGGACTGTTTGAGATCGAGCACATGCAAACCCTTGTGGTTGCACGACTCAAACTCCCCGACACTATGCAAGTTCATCCGGTGTTTCAAGCATTACGGAGACCCTGGAGAGAACTTCCTTGGCAGAGATGTCCCTCCCCCTCCTCCCGTTTGAGTAGACGAGGACACAGAGTACATCATCAAGGACATCCTCAGTCATCGACGACGCGATGCATCGCGATGCAACGCTACGCGACGTGATGCGATGCATCTCGCATCTTCATCGTCGATTCTCGAAGCCCCCGAATTTTTCGGCAGACCTTCTCGGATCCGACCACTCACAACATGACTCCGCACGCGTCACTCGACAATTGACTCAGCAACCCCGAATATGTGTTTTTCGCAACTCGACACTTGTGTAGATATGTTCAATCATTTCGACACTCGTCGTGGAAGTACACTTACTGCTAGTTGCTCAAGTGTCCCAAATTCTAAATCATGTTCTGCCTCGCAACTTCTATCTATTCACCATTTACGCTCCGTTTGACATAACATCCCTCCACCTTCTCCCGTTCAAGTGGACGAGGACAGAGAGTACGTCATCGAGGACATTCTCTGCCATCAACGATATGGCAAAATGACATAATATCTTGTCAAATGGCACGGCTAAGACACCGCGCACAACAGCCGGAAGCCTTACGACAACCTCCAAGACGTTGATCACCTAATCGAGGGTTATTACCGCCGTCACCGGGCCACATTTGTACAGCTAGAAAACCTAGGCAGCAGGTTGGGGCAGCGGCGTTGTTGATGCAGCGTGCGGGCTTCCACGCTCGTTGCTTAAGTCTGCTGCCCCCTCAGTCTGCTGCTCTAGAGTCTAAGTCTGGAAGCTCTAGGTTTGTTACTCAGAAACGCGCGCGCCAGTGTTAGCACCAGAAAGCAGCTGAAAACTGAAAGTGACTGATTAGGAATGAAGAATGAGCAACAATGGGAGACCCCTCCAAGTTCTAGCTCCCCCCCACTAGTGTAGAACTTGTTACTCAGCTAACCAGCCAATCAGAAAATAGTCCTAGACCTAATTTTCTGGCAGGCAGGGTTTTCTCGGTGAGCCCTGCTAGACGCCTGACAACCCAAAACCCGGATGTCGTCCGTTTTGCCTGAAAACTGGACCATACCATAATACCGACGCTACGAACGCAGTCGTGCGGTCAGAATCAGCTAGAAAAATAACAGCAAGGAGTTATGGCTGCCCGAACCCAGGCAGTGCCTACGACAGTCAGCGATGCCAAACAGGGCCATACAGCAGGAGACATGGACCTTAGGCACCGCATGATGCTGCAGACGCAATGCCACAACCAGAAACATCGCAGACAACATCTGCAGTGGCAGTGACCGCCAGCGGCCCGACCGCCGAGGAGGCCTGCCGATGGAGCTGAGCGCATCGCCAGGGGGAGGAGGCTCCAGCGAACGGTGAGTGGGCCTCAATGTGCGTCGGCTCCACCGAGCAACACTCTAGTAGCGTCAAGTCTTGTCGTCAGTCATCTGCACGCCAATGTACACAAGCCGGGAGGACACAACAGAGGACAACGAAAGATGCACGAAAACCAACATGTACGCGCGCCGGGACGTTGCGACCAAAAGGTGGGTGGAAGTGTTACATACCATATGTACACGAGTTCGTAATCTTTCCGAGTGCACAATTTTGCTATTACACAAGCAGCCCACCGCGTCGCAGGACCTCGATATTCAGTCCAAGTGCCATGGGTAACCGGCCAACTGCCCTCGCCTCAAGTGAATGTTCCCCATTTTTCTGACAACTTCGATCACTCTCCCGAATCTACGACACAAGCATCATAACCTTTCAATCGACTTCTTGACGTACCGCGACGAATTTGGATTTAGAAAGATGCATCTCGCATCTTCAGCGTCGATCCTCGAAGCCCCCCACCTTCTTGGCGAAGCTTCTCGAATCTGACCACTCACGACGCGACTCCACGTGCCTCACTTGATAATCGACTCAACGACCCTGACGGTGTCTCATTCGAAAATAAACATTTTTATATATATGTTCGGTCATTTTGACACGTCATCGAAGTACACTTACTGCTAACTATAAATTGCTCAAGTGTCGCAAATTCAAAGTCGTGTTCTGCCTGAGAAGATGCAAGGCAGCTTCCTAACAACTCTTCCGTTGACCAGGGGTCAGTGCCTGATCAGACGGTGACGACAGTCACAAGTCGTGCACGCAACGGCAAGGGTTTGGCCAGGGGACACAAGGCAAAGTGTCTGAATGCTTCAATAGCATTTGCAGAGAGATGACAAATTACAGGTCCATGGCATAAGTACCTGCCGCGACGCACGGCGGGTGTCGCACGCGGCAGTACAAGATCTGTCCTAAAACCGGCCCAAAACCATTGTTTTGGCCGTAACTCTGCGCACACATGTCAGAACGCTACGCCGTCTGAACCTAGACGTGCAGAATCACAAGCCAGATGTTATGACTGGTCACATGCATGCATCCGGCATCGAACGATGGACACACAATTCAAAAACATGCAAATCGGGCCCACGACCAGTCCACCGATAAAGTCCTACGTGCTGCAGAAAAGCTGTAGGAGGTCCCGGGTAGCGTCCAGAGCTCTGGAACGGCCGTCGGTCAGCTTCAAGCTAGTAGTCCGCCACCGGATGACGCACCGGTACCGCCTGGGTCCGCATCAGGGATCTGCACGAGTATGGACACGGCCGAGTGGTCACAGTAAACTGTATAGGTCGACAGGAACGTCACAAATCACAATACTGCTCCATGACTCGATGGTACGCATGTCCATACATGTGCAGCACTGAAACGAGTACAACAACGCGTACAACGACGGAACAAATGGCCACCACAACACCCCACACTCAACCACTCTCAGGCAAGGGGCGAAGCCCGACAAAACGAATGGCCACCAAAAACTTTCCGCGTGCTAGTGCCTTCGTCAAGAAGTCCGTACGCTGCATGTCAGTGCCAACCCAAATGACGGAGATAAGGTGTCGCTCCACCAAGTCACGCACAAAGTGATGCTCTACTGCAATGTGCTTCGTGTGAGCATGGAAGACACCAGAGTTCTCCGCAATAGCAAGAGCACTCTGGTTGTTGCAACGAAGCACAATGGCGGGTACTGGCTGACCCAGCTCAAGGAACAGACGTTGCAGCCATACCGCCTCAGCAGTCCCTGCACCCAGAGCGACATACTCTACCTCTGATGAGCTACGTGCAATGCAGCCCTGCTTCCCGCTCCGCCAGGACACAACGGTACCACCAAGCAGGAACACGTAACCGGTGTGACTGCGTCCGTCTGGGCTCCAGACCCTGTCGCTGTCAGTGTAGCCATCAAGGACCACCGAACACTACCGGCGAAAGCAGAGTCCGAGGTACGGTATGGAGACCATGTACCGCACCACTCGCACAGCCGCATGAAGGGCTCTAGCACGTGGAGCCTGCGAAAACTGGGCAAGGAGGTTGACGGCGAATGCGATGTCCGGACGTGTGGTAGTGGCCAGGTACATCAGAGATCCGATGAAACGGAGGTACAAGGTCACATCCACTGTCTCCCCCAGCTGTGTGGGATCGTCCACCTTCAAGGCATCCTGCCCGTCCGGTGTGAGGGGTGTGGAAGCCGTGGGCACTGCGCCGAGGACATCGCTGAAGAGCCCCCCCACAACACGTGCGTATCGGGCCTGGTGCAGTAGCAGAGTATAACGTCTGCGGTCTCGTTCGATCTCCATGCCAAGAAACACCGCTGCAGGACCAAGGTCCTTCATCCTATAGGCAGTCTGGAGGACGACCTTGGCCTCCTTCACGGGCTCCAGTGAAGGAGACGCGATCAGAAGGTCGTCGACATCGACCAGGATGGCGGTGAACCGCTCAGGCGTCCGGCGGATGAAGAGAGAGGGATCTGCCTCGCTCTGTACATATCCCGCACGAGTCAGGGTGCCAGTGATCTCCTGGTTCCAACACCGAGGAGACTGCTTGAGGCCGTACAAGGACTTGCGCAAGCGCCAGACCTTGTCGCCATCCTCAAAGCCGGGTGGCTGAGCCACGTAGATCTCCTCATCCAGAGANAGTCTGGAGGACGGCCTTGGCCTCCTTCACGGCCTCCAGTGAAGGAGACGCGATCAGAAGGTCGTCGACATAGACCAGGATGGCGGTGAACCGCTCAGGCGTCCGGCGGATGAAGAGAGAGGGATCTGCCTCGCTCTGTACATATCCCGCACGAGTCAGGGTGCCAGTGATCTCCTGGTTCCAACACCGAGGAGACTGCTTGAGGCCGTATAAGGACTTGCGCAAGCGCCAGACCTTGTCGCCATCCTCAAAGCCGGGTGGCTGAGCCACGTAGATCTCCTCATCCAGAGAGCCATGGAGGAACGCGTTGTTCACATCCATCTGGTGTAGTTCCCAGTCATGCTGAGCCACTACACCGAACAGAGCTCAAGCTGAGGTCATAGAGCCGACAGGAGCGAAGGTTTCAGTATGGTCGATGCCCTCAATCTGAGAGTATCCCTTGACGACCAAGCGAGCCTTGTGGCGTTCCAGTGAGCCATCTGGCTTCACTTTCGTGCGAAAGACCCACTTGACCTGAATAGCCTTCCTCCCAGATTGAAGGTCGACTAGCTCGTAAACTCCGTTCTCTCGGATGGCGCGAAACTCATCCTCACAGGAAGCACTCTAGGCATCGCCGATCTTGTGGTCTGACAACCACAAGATCGGCGCTGCATCACAAACGGTTTGGAACTCGTGAGTGACGAGGTCGTACCCTACGGGACACGCTGGGTCTACCTCTGTGTGCTCAGTGCGAACACTCAGGCCTAGGCCCTTTGTGCCAGGGTCACCACTCGCGACGCTGCGGGTGGAGCGCCTGGGTGCAAGGCCAGATGCTCGCTAAGCTCCGGAGTCCAATGGTCGAAGACGACCGCCAGGCTCACGGGAGTAACCTGGGCTCGAGGGGCGCACATCAGGCTCAGGAACAGGCACAATCACAGCCAGGGAGAGCTGAGGCAAGGGAGCTGGTGATGTCGTGCGAGGAGAGGCGTGTGTGGGAGACACTGGACTCGGTGTGAGAGTAGGGACAGGTGAGGCAGGACCACACACAGAGGCAGGAGTGCCGGCGGGCACAGGAGTACGCACAGGTGTAGGATCATGGGTACCGGAGGGAAGCGAGGGAACCGGGGTAGAAGCCGGTGGTGCTGGAGAGGTCTCTGGGCCGACAGCGATGACCGCTGGGTCATCAAGAGCCGGAGACCGTGAAGTGGAGGGAGCTCGAACGGACACATCAGCCTGACGAGGGGTGCTCGCAAGCGAAGACTCCCCCAGCCGGCGAGAAACCTCACACGTAGGGATGTGCGTGATAGACAGCGACATAATCGACGTCAGATCACGGTAGGTGAGGGACTCAAAGAAGAGCGCGCCAAGTGACTCAAGAATGCAACGACGGGTAGGGTCCCAAAATCGCCAGGCCTTCGATCGCGGGGAGATGTCGACGAAGGCACACAAGCGACCCCACAGTGAGACCTTGGACCCCTGTTGGTCCTCGGTGTACCACACGGAAGCCAAGGACCCCCAGACGCGAGCAAGACGAAGGTCAGTACGATGGCCAAACCAGAGCTCATACGGTGTAACGTGGTCCGGAAGAGGACCGTACAGGAGGCGGTTCCAGACCCAAGTCATGTAGGCAAAGCCCTCAAAAGCGAAGGACTCTGGGAGACCGCACTCAGACCGCAAAGCGCAAACCACATCTTCCATGGTGCGGTTCCGACGCTCAGAAACATTGTTCTGCTGAGGAGTAGCAGGAGCGGAGACCTGGTGAAAAATCCTGTGCTCAGCGAAGAAGCTATCCATCTCGCCTAGAAACTTGCCACCACGATCCGATCGGAAGGTGTGCAACGTGTGGCGGGACTGACGCTCAGCCATCACTAGCCAGAGTCGAACCGCGAGAGTGGCGTCACTCTTCTGGCGCAGGCTGTAGACCCACCGCATCCGGGTGAAGTCATCAGTCAGAGTCAGGACGTATCGACCCCTATCGGACATAGACTCGACAGGAAGAGGGCCAAGAAGGTCCTAATGGACTAACTCAAGACGGCAAAGTGCGCGAGAACGTGAGTGAGGGTAGGTGCAGCGATGCATCTTACCCTGGGCACAGAAGAGACAGTCGGTCTTGGGCGGCGTCTCGAAAGAAGCCGCATCAAGACCGAGAGCGGGTTATGTCCGAATGAGCTTCGACACAGTGTCGGAGCCCACATGACACAGACGGCGATGAAGCAATCGCTTATACTCAGGAGACAGAACACCAGTGACAAAAACACGAGCTGAAGGGGAGGGGGAGCAAGGAGCAAAAAACCGAGAAAACATGGTACAGGTCATCCACAACAGAGGCACGCAGAACAATGTTGCGAGTGTCAATGGCAGTCACAGTCGCGGACTCGGCAGTGTGTTCCACAGAGAGTCCCATCAGTGTGCAAGCACGTACAGAAAGCAAACTGAGCTCAAGGTCAGGCACAAACAGCACCTCGGAGAGATACAAGGGGCCAGACGGACCATCGAAACGCACGACCCCAACAGCCTGGACTGGCAAGGACTGACCAGAGCCAGTGCGAATGGAAAGAACAGAAGCAACAGGGCCGAGAACAACGAAGTCACTACGACGACACGTCATGTGATGAGTGGCACCTGAATCGATGATCCAAGTGCCACCGGCATCACGACTGGAGGACGTCACTGTACAACAGGCAATGGAACACTCGGCCTTAGACGGACGCTGAGCAGCAGATGGGGAGAAACGACGAAGTGCACAAAGGTGGGACTCATGAATCCAATCTGTACAGTCAGGCCCATCATCATCACATGCCGACTGTGCCCCCCCCACACGAGTCATCCCGAGCCACATGGACAGACGGACCGACAGTAGGTGAATCACTCGGCTGTGACAACACACTCGCATCTCCCTGAAAGTGGAGCGCTAGGAGGTGGCGAAGCTCGGCGATGGTGCGGTCGCATGGGTCCGGATCATTGCTACTCGCCGGTGGAGGAGCAGGAACAGCTGCAGTCGTGGCTGCCAAGCGTCCCGAGGAAGGCGAGGTTGACGTGCTGGACGCGGAACGGAGGGCGTGTGCAGCCTGGAGCCCACGAGTAATCCGCGCCCAGTCGAGCGGTTGCTGGCACTCGGTGTAGCAATGGGCGCCGCCACAGTTGTAGCAGTGAACGGAACGTCCACTGCTACCACTCCTCGTCCTCTTCGGCCCCGCCCACACCCACTCAGACACAGGGTGTTGCAGCAGCTGCTCAAGGGAAAAAGAAGAAGGGGAAGTGGGGACCAGGTCAGCAGCAGTCACAGCAGCAGTCTCCTTGGTGCTGGAACCAAGAAATCAGCAGCACGTTCCTTCGGGACGGACTCCAGCGGAGCACCGCTGACCCCGCACTGTTTTTTAGTCCGCGAGGCCAGACTTTCGCTGTTGTTCTGGTTTACGTCGACGATCGCCTCATCGCGTCACCAGACACGGCTGCCATCCAGCGCGTCAAGGACTTGCTGCATTCCGCCTACCAGATGAAGGATCTCGGATCTGCCAGGGTCTTCCTGGGCATGGAGCTCGAGCATGATCGCTCCCAGGGTATCCTTCATATCCACTAGGCCGCCTATGTGCAGACTCTGTCCACCCGCTTTGCGGAGGACCTGCCACTCGTGTCGAGCGCATCCTCCCCCATGTCACCCGATGGCCAGGTGAAGCTGAAGAGTCCCGACACAGCTGTTGTGGGGGAGCCAGTTGACGTGACCACGTACCTGCGAGTCATCGGGTCACTGATGTTCCTGGCGACGACGACGCGCCCAGACATCGCGTTCGCCGTCAACCTCCTGGAGTCTCAGAAGCCGCGTCACCTCCACCACGAGGCCGCGATCCGAGTACTGCACTATGTTGTCTCGACTCCTCGGCGAGGTCTCATGTTCTGCCGTCAGCCGTCTGTGGTTGAGGTGGGATACACCGACAGTGACTGGGCCGGCAGTCCGGACGGTAAGAGTCGCACAGGCTGGATCTTTCTGATTGGCGGCACAGCTGTGTCCTGGCGCAATGGCAAGCAGGGGTGC
The DNA here is from genome assembly GCA_023375785.1 of Penium margaritaceum. Taxonomy (NCBI): domain Eukaryota; kingdom Viridiplantae; phylum Streptophyta; class Zygnematophyceae; order Desmidiales; family Peniaceae; genus Penium; species Penium margaritaceum. Next base: position 88,626 of record SZWC01006676.1, on the reverse strand, counting down.
ATTACACGCAGCACTGTTGAGGATGAGTACGTGGCTTTTGGCTCAGGCGCATGTGAGAGTGTGTGGCTGCGTCATTTGTTGTCCGAGTTGCGTCAGCCTGTCGCATCCATCACGTTGCATTGTGACAATAAGAGTGCCATGGGCATCACCGACAACGACGGCGTGCACCACACACGCACAAAGCACATCAACGTTGAGTATCACTATGTGCGTTCGTTGTTGCATGACGACGGCATCAGCATCGTGTGGGTTGAGACAACACGACAGTTGGCTGACTTCTTGACCAAGGCACTGAAGCGTGACTCGTTCAAGAAGGCTGTGAGTTTGGTCGGCGTGCGTCCGTGAGTTGCTCTCTTTGTCCCTGCTTGCATCTCTGTGTGGTCTGGTGGAGTCTGGTCGTTGTCTGTGTCTCTGCCCGCATATGTGCACTACGCCTGTGAGTCATGGAGGAGTGTTGGCTTTCGCGCATCTCTCATTGTACTCTGTTGTGTCCTCCCAGCTTGTGTACATCGGCGTGCAGATGACTGACGGCGAGACTCGACGCTGCTGGAGTGTCGCGCGGTGGAGCCGACGCACGTTGAGGCCCACGCACCGTTTGCTGAAGCCTCCTCCCTACGGCGATGCGCTCAGCTCCATCGGCAGGCCTCCGCGGCGGTCGAGCCGCCGGCGGTCAATTCCACTGCAGATGACGTTTCCACGCACTCAGCTCTGTTTCTGGCTGTGGCATTGCGTCTGCATCGTCATGCTATGCCTAGGATCCATGTCTCCTGCTGTGTGGCCCTGCTTGGCGTCACTGACTGTCGTAGGCACTGCCCAGGTTCGGGTAGCCATAACTCTTCGCTGTTATTTTTCTAGTTGATTCTGATCGCAAGACTGCGTTCGCAGCGTCGGTATGGTATGGTCCAGTTTTCAGGCAAAACGGACGACGCACGGGTGTTAGGCTGTCGGGCGTCTGGCAGCGCTCACCGAGAAAACCCTGCCAGGCAGAAAATAGGTCTAGGACTATTTTTTGATTGGCTGGTTAGTTGAGTAACAAGTTCTACACTAGTGGGGGGGGGGGAGCTAGAACTTGGAGGGGTCTCCCATTGTTGCTCATTCTTCATTCCTAATCGGTCACTTTCAGTTTTCAGCTGCTTTTTGCGCTAACACTGGCGCGCGCGTTTCTGAGTAACAAACCCTGAGCTTCCAGACTTAGACTCTAGAGGAGCAGACTAAGGGGGCAGCTGACTTAAGCAACGAGCGTGGAAGCCCGCACGCTGCATCAACAACGTTGCTGCCCCAACCTGCTGCTTAGGATTTCCAGCTATAATTAGGAATCATTTCATCATGTTCTTGAATCGTCTATTGCTTCACACATTCCACGTGTTAACCATCCACGTTCTGGTTTGCGTGACACAAACTAGGCATGATGTTGAGACATGAAAAGCAAGATTCATTAATTAATTAGGCGCACTTAACAAACTTTTACTTGCGAAGAGGGCAAACTTCTGCGAGGCGATGACCAGACCAGCCGCCATGACATTCGACGACGTCAAGGACGGGTATGCCTAGGAAGCTCCTGATCGAAAAAACTATCCCTGAAATATGTGACGGCCAGCGATGACCGTCCGTTTCATTCGCCGGTCCATGTGGTCAATAGATTAATCCAACCTGAGGTGACGGCCTCACGGTGTACGCCGCCATAATGGCGACCTTGCGAGCGGTCTGGGAAATCTGAAGAACAAGTTTTTCTCACATTGATTTGACGTAGGATTGTTACCGTCGATCATGTAGGACAAAACAAAACCTAAGTTCTGTTGGGTTTGTGTCAGTATCACACGGTGACCTCTGGCCTCGTTGCACACTCTCCTCACTGACACAGGTGACTAACTGGAGAAAGGCAACCCCTGCTGGCTGCTACGCCATGGTGGCATGACTGCACAACGAGTCTCACAGCCGGGCATCAACCAGACATCAAATCTCACATGACTTCATCGTGTGAAGGACCAGCAGTTGCAAGTACCAAGAAATGGAAGAACATGGCTTTCGGTCGTGTCATGTACTGTGCCAGCCGGGTTCATTCCCTGGCTTACTTTTGTGTGGTTGAAACTTGCATGGCATGATTTGTGCTCAAAGGGGACAATGGGGTGTATGTGGTGTTCGAGCCCCAAGGAGGGGATAAGCCGAGAGCGAGATCGAGCTCGCCGCTCGCTCGCTCTCGGCTTGTCTCCCGTCACCTAAGACCTCGCACCTCTGTGTCTCGTTTTTTCACTTACTCTCTACTTACTTCTAACTTCCACCATAACCCATTGCTTGCTTGGTGTCTTCCAAGCCTCACCTCAGTTGCTGCCTACTTGTCTAACGCAGCAGCCTACTGGTATCAGAGCAGTTTGCGTGGAAGACGGGCAGCGGATCGATCTGCTGTCCACGTATCCTGGGTCAAACCCGCGACGGCCACTCTTGGCGTCACGCCTCCACCCCGCCATCACAACCCATCAGCATAACAGCAGCTGACTGCTGTAGCCACAGCAGCTGCGATTGACGGCATTCTGTTGTCGGGGCTCTTTGGTCTTCCCCTCCTCCTGCTGGTTGGGCTCCCCTCTATTCCTGGGTTGGGTGGGGTTGGAACAGGTTCCTACAGGTGTGCCAACGGCCTTCCCATATTTCCCACGCCCACTGGGGCAGGGGAAACGCTGCCGAAAATTTTTTGGAAGCGTGGGGGGGCCCGTCGCCGTCTCCTAGCGTTATTTGCAGCAGCTACAACGTGAACAACGTCCCAGCCTGAGCAGCGCAGCAGTAGCAGCCTCGCAACATCCCTGCAGCAGTGGATCTAGCTCCTTAGCTCCACAGCAGCAGCCCAGCAGCAGCACCTTATCAACAGCAGCTTCGCAGCAGCATTTTAGCAGCAACGCAGCATTAGCTCAGCAACAACTCGGCAACAGATCAGCAAACAGCTCCGCGGCAGCTTAGCAGCAGCTCAGCAGCAGATCAGTGGCTGCTCAGCAAACTCCTCAGCAGCAGCTGAGCAGCACCTCAGCAGCTTTGCAGCAGCATCTTAGCAGCAGCGCAGCATCACCTCAGCAGCAACTCAGCAAACAGCTCAGCAGCAGCTCAGCAGTAGCTCAGCAGCATATTAACAGCTGCTCAGCAAACTACTTAGCAACAGCGCAGCATCACCTCAGCAGCAGCTCGACAGCTGCGCGCAAACAGCCCAGCAGCAGATCAGTAGCTGCTCAGCAAACATCTCAGCAGCAACTCAGCAGCAGCTCAGTAGCAGCACGGTAGCAACAGCAGCAGCTGCAGCAAACACCTGCACCACAGCAGCCGCATAACCAACGTGACAGGAGCAGCAAGCGGCGTTGTGGAGAATCTGCACTGCACCCTTGTAGCAGTCTTCGCACCACCGTCTGGTGGTGGTCGCCGTCACGCTGGCGCACTGGGAGGATCTCGGTGGCGACTCAGGGGAGAGCTCGGCACTACAACGCCCGGTAAGACCTCCCTCCCCTGGTGCCTCTGGGGGGATTCAGCAGCCGCACGACGTCGCTGCTGCATTGCCGCGTTCAACTTGGCGCCAGGACGCGCTAGAGTTTGCTCGCACCTTCACACGTACTGCGTCCGCCGTGATAGACGTGGCAGCTGCAGCTGCTGCCACCTTTGCCGCAGCAGCTAGAGCAGCACGTGCTCCTGCATCAACCTCAGCTGGCCGTGCCGCCGAATCCTACACTGAGGCGGCCGTTGTAGCTGGACCGTTGGCTGCGGCAGCGGTTGACATTGGGACACAGCTAGCGGCAGCTGCATCATCTGTGGCCTCTGCAACAGCTTCTGCAGCTTCTGCCGTATCCGCTGCAGCTACGGCCATTCGCACCTCCACAGCCGTCGCTGTTGCAGCATCTGCATCAGCACCCTCTGACATCACCACACTCGTCACAACGGCCGTCGTTGCAGTGGCGGTCCTTCCTACCGTTGGCGCCGCCTTCACCACAGGCTGCCTGGCACTGATTGTGCCGGTTGCATCTTGCGTCTCTGTGCTCTCCGCTGCAGCTGCTTCTATTGTCCCGCCTGTCCTTTCTCTTTTGCGCAACCCCTCACACTCCTCGTGAGGTCTCCTTGTCTGCATCTCCTTTCTCCCGTCTTCTGTCTCTCTCCTCTGCGGTGGCTTGTCTGTGTGATTTGGGTCGGGCTGTCCTGCAGCACATATTACTCGTGCCTAAGGCATTCCCAGTTTTCCCACGCCCACTGGGGCGGGGGAAACTCTGCCGAAATTTTCTCGGCAGGGCCCATTAGTCGTCACCATGCCTGGTGACGACGAGTCGGTCATAGCAGACCTTCAGCGCCAGCTGGCCCTCGCTCGCGACGCTCAGCGTGATGCCAAAGAGCGTCTCAAAGTCGCGAATGACAACCGCGCCGCCTTCGCAAATGAGGTGGCTGCGCTTGTGCTCAAGCGGCTGCCTGCTGCCTCTGTTCTGCCCGCTGGCTCTTCTGCTGGCGCCGGTGCCGGTGTCTCTTCCACCCCACCTGCTAACTCTGCTGCCTCTAACCCTGTTGTCACGCCATCTACTGTCTCTCCTGCCGCAGTCTCCCACTAGCATGACTTCTTCTCCCAGCCCCCTGTCTTTTCTACTGGACTTGCTTTCTCTTCCTGGGAGACCCGGTTAAGTGCATGGGCCCAGGGAGAACGTCTTTGGGAATACTACTTCCCTGCCACACCTTCCTTCACCCCTGTCGCTGACGAGTCTGCTCGCGCCGTCCGCGCCCTCATTGCTGCTGCCCCTGAGACTCTCGTCGACGAGGTTGGAACCTACAATGCTAACCCCGCTGTTCAGCGTTTGGCTGACCCAGTCGGTGCGTACACTATGCTTCGTCGCCGCACGACAGTCACAGGTCAGGCGTCACAAAGTGCCCTCACCATTCAGTTCAACACGCTCTTAATGCGAGCGGACGAGTCGGCCGACGCCTATTAGGCACGCGGGCTCAAGCTGCTTCGCGAGCTTGATAAGGCTGCACCAGGTCAGCTGTCAGCTGTGCACACCATGGTCAACGGGTTGATCCCCGAGCTGTCGTACCTTCTCCGCGATGTCAAGGCAGACAAGCTGCAGCGTCTTGCCTCCCAGCCTGTTCCACCCGATTCCCCTCCAGGCGTTGGTGCCCTCTGGGACTTTGTCGCTGATAGGCTCGCAGCGTGGTGGACGAGCCTCCAAAACAAGCGCCTTCATCGCACTGCAATCGCACGGGTGGCCGCCGTCTCCATCGTCGCCACCACTTCTTCCTCCGCTGCTGCATCGGCCTCGTCTCCATCCTCTTCTTCCTCCTCTTCTCCCTCTACAGCCACGGCCCTTGCATCCCAAGGTCATGGACGTGGATGCGGGCGTGGACAAGGCAAGGGGAAGGGCAAATCTGCTGCATCGTCTCGTGTTCTTGGTGAAGTGGTGTGCTGGAACTGTGGCTCCTCTGAGCACTCCGCTCGCAAGTGCCCTGCACCCCCTGACGACGTCCGCCTCGCACGCGCCATGCGTGCCCATTGGGCGCGCACCAGCGGGCCCTCCTCTTCTTCCTCCGGTGTTAGCTCAGGCTCCAGCTCTACGTCATCTACTAGCTCCCCAGCTCATGCCTACCCCACCGCCGGTGTCGCCGGCGTCCATCCGCCTGTCCTCTACCCTTGGGGCTGGCCACCGCCCTATGGAGCGCCCGCCTTCGCGGGCCCACCTTCCTCGGCCTACGTCCCTCCTCCGTGGTTCGCCTCTCCCTCGAGCGCGCCTGCTCCATCGTCTGCAGCCTCCATCGACAGCGAGCGCCAGCTAGAGCAGTCTCTCCTCCAGCGTCTTCACCTTCGTGATCAGGGAGGTGAGAGTGTGTCTTCGTTGGCCAGAGGTCTTGCCTGTCAAACTGACATAGTCCTTCGTGGGGACCCCCCCGGTCACGTCCTTGGGCTGCCATCCTCGTCTGTTCCGTGGGTCGAGCACTGGCAGTCTGTCGTTCTTCCTCGTTGTCTTGCTGCCTGTGCCTCATCCCCGCCCTCCGTCGGCACTGTTGCCACCTGTGGCGTCCTTCCCCATGTCCGTGTCTCTGGTGGCTTCTGGGTCCTTGACTCCGGAGCCACTCATCACATGACCTCTGTTCGGTCCGCTTTTGTCTCCTTGGGTCCTGTCGGCTCTGTTCGCTTTGTGCGCACTGGTTCCGGTCAGCTCCTTCCCGTCCAAGGCGTTGGTGTTGTCCGTTT
>SZWC01006676.1:18059-35136 GCA_023375785.1 Penium margaritaceum | reverse complement strand
GGGAATTAAGACACTGAAAAGGTGGGTATAAGGGAATTAGTCCGTAAAAAAAACAAATAGGGATTTTGACTCCCGTCGGGGATTCCCATGGATGCCCCTCGGCCAGAATCCCCGTCGAAGCCCCCCCCCCCACTCCCCACCGCTTCTCGACAGCCCACCGGCAGCCCGTTCCACCGTAACCCTTAATCGCGAGGGCCTTGATCGATGGGCGGGTAGGTGGGCTAGTGGGCTGCAAAGGGGGGGGGGGGGCGTTGGGGTTGACCAAGTGTTGACCGACGGATGTCGGCCGGCAATCCCCCCCCCCATCCCTTGATGCTATCGCGACGGTCGCGATGGACCGATGCCCGATTTCACCATGCTTAAGCAGCGACATGCGTCGCTGTTTGAGCATGGTGAAAACGGGGGGGCGGATTAGGCTTTTTTTTGCCGGACAGGGGCGGATTAGGCTTATTGGTTTGGCGGAGGGGCGAATGAGGCTTATCGTTCTGGCGGAGGGGGGGATGAGGTTTATCGTTCCGGCGGAGGGGCGGATGGGGCTTATCGTTCTGACGGAGGGGCGGATGGGGCTTATTGTTTCGACGGAGGGGTATGTTAGGGTCAAGGGTGACAAAACAGGGGGTAATCGGCATTTTCACCGAATTATGTTTTTGCTATTCTACACAGATGTTACACCTGTTATGCCAAATAGAGCGTAGATGGTGAACAGGTAGAAGTTGCGAGGCAGTGTTGTGATTTGTGACGTTCCTGTCGACCTGTACAGTTTACTGTGACCACTCGGCCGTGTCCATACTCGTGTAGATCCCTGATGCGGACCCAGGCGATACCGTTGCGTCATCCGGTGGCGGACTACCAGCTTGGAGCTGACCGACGGCCGTTCCAGAGCTCTGGACGCTACCCGGGACCTCCTGCAGTTTTTCTGCAGCACGCAGGACTTAATCGGTGGACTGGCCGTGGGCCCGATTTGCATGTCTTTGCATTGTGTTTTAACCGTTTGATGCCGGATGCATGCATGTGACCAGTCGTGGCGTCCGGCTTGCGATTCTGCACGTCTAGGTCCAGACGGCATAGCGTTATGACAGGTGTGCGCAGAGTTACGACCAAAACAGTGGTTTTGGGCCGGTTTGAGGACAGATCTTGCACTGCCGTGTGCGACACCCACCGTGCGCCGCGGCAGGTACTTATGCCATGGACCTGTCATTTATCATCTCTCTGCAAATGCTATTGAAGCATTCAGACACTTTGCCTTGTGTCCCCTAGCCAAACCCTTGTCGTTGCGTGCACGAATTGTGACTGTCGTGACCGTCTGATCAGGCACTGACGCCTGGTCAACGGAAGAGTTGCTAGGAAGCTTCCTTGCATCTTCTCATGGTATCAGAGCAGTGAGACAGTTCTCACTGAGCTGCGCAGCACAGACGTAGTGGAGCAGCAGCAGTGAGAGCCACCGCTGCAGTAGATCCACTGGGGCCCGTCGAAGACTGCTGGTCGCCGTCAACGCAGCCCCACCCACCACGTGAGACCGCAGCAGTGGCGTTGTCCCTGTGCCAGCAGCAGCATAGCGGAAGAGCAGCAGAAGCAGCAACGATAGTAGCAGCGCCGTAGCAGCAGCCACAGCAGCGCGTGGCGGCTGCAGCCAGTGCAGCTGCCGCCCGCAGCCGTAGCGGCGGCCGCGGCAGCAGCAATAGCGAGCGGCGGCAACGGCGGCAGCAGCAGAGCAGCAGGAGTGGCAGCAAGCGCATCGCAGCAGTAGCAGCGGCAGCTGCGGCCACAGCAGCAGAGCAGCAGCAGTAGCGCAACAGCAGTAGCAGCAGCAGTAGCGCGTGGCGGCGGCAGTGAGCAGCATCCGTAGCACGTAGCAGCAGAAGCGGCATTGCGCAGCCGCTGCTGCCACTGCTGCGCACGCAGCCACGCAGCTGCTGCTGTAGCTGACAGCACAACTGCAGCAGCAACTGAGCGGAAGCTGCTGCGCAGCCCACGCGTAGCTTCCGCGCAGCCGCTGCGGAGCGACTGCACGCTCGCGCAAAACCGCAAGAGAGAAAAAAAGCGGGGGGAGGGAGTCGAGCTGATGTCAGCATTTCTGCTTGCTGACGTCATCAGGTCGTGCTAACGTCAGCAACCACCTGCTGACGTCAGCACCATACTTCGCCAAATTTTTGGCCGGACAGTCAAACATTGCCAGCGTCTCAACTACTCGAGAAACGCTGATGCTTTTGCAATCTGAAAAACCTGACCTATCTACCCATACTGAGAGTAGACATGGACTCGTCGGACAACAAGGGGAAGGCGACAGATGATCCCTCCTCCTCCTCTTCTGGTATCCTGAGCCCACGCTCGCAGGCCATTGAGGACCTGCGGAGCCAGCAGGTTGAGATGCGTCGCCTACAGCGGGAGGAGACTGACACCATCCGTACGCTGACTGAGCTCCTGCGTAGCCAGTCCACAGTCCCACGGCAGGTTTCCGGGGGAGCTGCCGGCGTCGCGGTCTCTACACAGCAGTCGACTCAGGCACCCGTTACTGGAGCTCGACCTGATCCACTCACCCGTACGCTGACTGAGCTTCTGCGTGGCCAGTCCACAGTCCCACGGCAGGTTTCCGAGGGAGCTACCGGCGTCGCGTTCTCTACACAGCAGTCGGCTCGACCTGACCCACCACCTTCTGACCTCCTGGATGATGAGCCATTCATGCCAGGCATGACGGACGACTCCCCGGATAATGAGATTATAGTTCTTCAGGAGCGCCTTCGTCGGCTACAGACGGGGACCAGATTTCCTGGGATTCCTACGGTGCGACAGTCACCCGACTATCCTGGTGACTATCCACTTCCTGGAGTCTTCCCCGTCTCTCGTCCTCCTCTGCCTGTGGTCGCCCTCCCCACGGAGCGGAAACCCAAGGACTTTGAGACACCACCTCCACGGTACATCACTAAGGACGGCTTCGACTGCTGGGAGATCCTTTTTAAGGTCTGGGCTACTTCAGAGGGCGTGTGGCCCTACTACCACAGCCAGGATCAGCCTACAGACCCAGCACAGGTGCTGACAGCAGCCAGGGCGATGTGTGGCCTCCTCTATGCCATGCCACGCGAGACCGTCGTCGACTTCCGTCCTTTCCTTGGCGAGCCCGGCACAGGCACCGACGCCGATCCACGCGGAGGTTAGGATCTGGCCCTATCCCTGCTGGCCGCAGAGACGCACGCCACCCAAGCAGCACACATTCATGCCTTCCACTCTCTCCGTCAGGGGCCTGGAGAGTCTGCAGCCAATTACTGGCGACGTGCCATGCGCATATACACGTGTCTTGGGACCTCCGGAGGCACACAGCTGTGGGCGCTCCGTACGATGATGCTCGGAGTTTGCCTTGAGTATACTGACATCTTCACACGGTACAGCGACACCATCCTTGAACCCTTCTTAGCCACTCTGCAGCTTCTCCCTTGGGTGCATCAGCTCTTCCTCTAGGTGACTTCAGCCCGCAAGGCAGCCGTGGCCAATCAGGAGACTGCCCTTGCTGTAGCAGTCGTCGCATCACCACTATCATCCCTCCTGTAGTCTCCTTCTTCATCGTCCATCACGTCCTCATCTCCCTCCTGTAGTCTACTTCTTCAGGCCATAGAGGGCCTTACGCAGTCGCCAGACTCTCCCAGTGCCGTCGTCGAAGCGTGGGGGCTGCACCATGTAGAGCTCCTCACCCTCCAGTGAGCCATGGAGAAACGCGTTGCTCACATCCATCTGATGCAACTCCCACCCATGCTGGGCGACAACGCTGAAGAGCGCCCAGCTAGTGGAGAACCGGCCAATCGGGGCAAAGATCTGGTCGTAGTCGACCCCAGGAGTCTAAGCAAACCCCTTGGCTATAAGGCGGGCCTTGTACTTGTCCAAGGACCCGTCGGGCTTCCTCTTGCGCCGAAAAACCTTCTTGGCGCCGATGGCCTTCCGACCTGGAGGAAGGTCGACGAGGTCGTACACATGGTGCTGTCGGATAGCAGCGAGCTCATCGGCACAGGCATCATCCCAGTGTGCGGCCTCAGGAAAGGCTCGCGCCTCGCGCAGTGTGGCTGGGTCCTCCGGGCGTGCTGTGGAACGGACTGAGAGAACGTGTGCATCTCGAGCCCCTGGTGGGATGCGCGCAAGTGCAGCCACGACAGCGTGCCGATGCTCGTGATGGAGCATGGCGTAGCCCAGTGCGGAGCCCGGGTGAAGGTCTGCAATGATGGCCGAGGTGGTCAAGCCGAGGGCCTTGGTGCCAGGGTCCCCACTCACGACCGTGGGAGTGGAGGAGACACGTGGAGCCACGCGGGGACGAGGCGCCACGGAGCGNGTGCCTCGCGCAGGGTGGCTGGGTCCTCCGGGCGTGCTGTGGAACGGACTGAGAGAGCGTGTGCATCTCGAGCCCCTGGTGGGATGCGCGCGAGTGCAGCCACGACAGCGTGCCGATGCTCGTGATGGAGCATGGCGTAGCCCAGTGCGGAGCCCGGGTGAAGGTCTGCAATGATGGCCGAGGTGGTCAAGCCGAGGGCCTTGGTGCCAGGGTCCCCACTCACGACCGTGGGAGTGGAGGAGACACGTGGAGCCACGCGGGGACGAGGCGCCACGGAGCGTGGTGCGATAGTCCGCACGCTCGTCGACGATCTGGGTCGGAGGCTGCCGCCTGGCCACGTGTGTAGCGTGACAGTGCAGGATATGGCACTGAGTCCGACGGGCCAATTGAGGCATGCGGGGTTGCTGGTCCGGAGGGGCCAACGGATGCAACCGGGGTAGCTGGCCCGGATGGGCCGGCGGACGCAACTGGGGCTGCTGGCCCGGAGGGACTGGCGGACGCGTCTAGGACTGCCGGACCGGAGGGGCCAGCGGACACGACTGGGGCTACCGGTCCGGAGGGACCAGCGGACGCGACTGGGACTACTGGCCCGGAGGGACTGGCGGGCACGTCTGGGACTGCCGGACCGGTTGGGCCAGCGGACACGACAGGGACTGCCGGCTCAGAGGGACCAGCGGACGCGACTGGGGCTGTTGGCCCGGAGGGACCAACAGACTCGACTGGGGCTGCCGGCTCATAGGATGTGTCACCGAGAAGTGACAGGACGGAGGACGGACTCACTTCCCCATGCGACGGGATAGAAACAGATGAGCCAGAGCAAATGAGGTCACGAGGAAACAGGTCCTTAAAGAAGAGTGCATCCTGGGACTCGACGATGCAGTGCCAGGAGGGATCCCAGAAGCGCCAGGCCTTGGACTGACGAGAGACACCAAGGAAGGTGCAGAGACGTCCGCGGGGGGTGAGCTTGCCGCCCTGCTGCGGGGCGGGCAGCCACACCACGGCCACGCAGCCCCAAACGCGAGCCGGGCGGAGGTCAGCGCGCTGACTGCACCAATGCTGGTAAGGCGGGGAAGGGGACCGTGGGGAATCCAGTTCCAGACCCAGGTCATGTAGGCCATGGCTTCAAAGTAGAAGCCATCGGAGAGACCGGACTCGACCCGCATGGTGCGGACGGCGTCGGCCATGGTACGGTTCCACCGTTCGAAAACACCGTTCTGGGCGGGCGTGTAGGGCGCGGATGTCTCATGGTGGATGCCGCGTGAGGCGAGAAAGGTCGTGGCCTCGCCCATGTACTCACCACCGCGATCGGAGCAAAAGCGGCGAAGAGGGCGGCCACACTCGCGCTCCGCAAGGACAAGCCAGTCGTGGATGGTGCGGGCGACATCGCTCTTCTGCCGAAGGCAGAAGATCCAGCGGTAGCGAGAGTAGTCGTCAGTGAGGGTGAGGACATAGCGGCCGTGCTCGCTGATGGACTCGGTGGGAAGAGGGCCCATGACGTCCGAATGGACAAGGTCAAGAGGGGCAGACGCACGGGAAGAAGACAGAGGGTACGTGGACCGGTGCATCTTCCCCTGAGCGCAATCAATGCACTCGGTGGGACACGGGAGGGGGAAAGTCTCCGGGTCAAGGCCCTTGGTCGGCTGGCTGCGGAGCATACTGTCTACGGCGGCAGAGTGGACGTGGCAAAGGCGGCGGTGCAAGAGGCGAGTGTGCGAAGGGGAAAGCGTGCTGGTGACAAACACATGGCCTGTGGCGGCCGACGAGGAGGAGACGGAAGGGGAGGAGGAGAGACGGGGCACATGCCACAGGTTGCCACGGGCGGTGGCGTGCAGGACAACGAGACCAGACGGACGCAGCGACAGAGTGCCAACACCACGTGAGTGCACAACGTCCATGCTCATGCGGTCAAGTGCACTGACAGACAGGAGGCTGAGCTCGAGACCAGGGACGAAGAGGACGTCGGTTAGAAAGACGTCACCGGCAGGACCACGGAAACGAACAACGCCAACACCACGGACGGGCAACACCTGTCCGGAGCCCGTTCTGACACCGGAGACGTCGCCTACAGGACCGATCATACTGAAGGCCTCACGAGAGGGCGTCATGTGATGCGTGGCCCCGGAGTCGATGATCCAGGTCTCAGCGGGGTCCAGGACCGGGGTCGCCAGATCGCTAATGGTCATATGGCAGCAAGCAAGGGACGCGGACATGGTGGAAGGAGGCACGAATCGAGACTGCCAATCGTCAAGCCATGCAACGTCGTCATAGGAAGGGGTAGAGGAGACCACGGGGGACGATGCGACAGACGAGGAAATGGGACACGACCGTAGATCAGTCTCAGTCATGCAAGGCGGAGCAGGAGAGTAGGAGGTGATGCAACTCGCACTTCCCTGGGGAAGAGGGCGCGTCAGGCCGAGCTGGAGCGCGATGAACTGCTCCAGCTGATGCTCATGGGAGGACGGCCCGGGAGTGTAGACCAAGTGTGGAGTGACGGCACTGGAGCCCGGGTAAGGGAGGGATAGTGCCGGCGACGGGAACGGAGGCGCCGACGGCTGTGGGTAGTACTGCTGCGACGCGGGTGTCTGCGGGACTGGCGGAGCTGTCAGAGGGGCGGAGCTGCTGGACGAGGTCGAAGTGTCAATGGTACTCATGTCCATGCATGTGTAGAAGTGACACAAGTGTGCAAGAATATGCTTAATAGTCAATGCTTAAATATGCCAATCTCAGCTAGTCAAAGGAAAAGGGTGAAGCGCGATGGAAAAAAATGGCCACCATGAACTTTCTGCGTGCCAATGCCTTGGTAGGAAGTCAGCCCGCTTCATGCCCGTGCCGACCTAGATGACGGATATCACATGTCTCTCCACAATATCACGCACAAAACATTGATGAAAAATAATGTGCTTTGTGCGTGTATGAAACCCACCAAAGTTCTCAACGATTGCAAGAACACTCTTGTTGTCAAAATGCAAAACAATGCAAGGCATAGAATTTTGCAGCTCACAAAAAGACGCTACAGCCACATCCGTGGCAGCCCCAGCTCCAACCACAATGTAACTTGTTTCTGTGGCACGACACAACAGTGCCACCCAACAGGAAGACGTAGCATGTGCAACTACGTACATCAGGGCTCCAGGCCTAGTCAATGTTTGTGTAGCCTTTGAGCACCACCGAACACTACCTTGAAAAGCAGAGTCTGAGGTACGGTGTAAAAAAAACACACCACACCACTTGCATAATCACGTGAAGGGCTCTCCCCCTTCACGTGGCAAATCCAAGCACTGTACAATAAGGTTGATGGAAAAGGCAATGTCGAGTCTTGTGGCTGTGACCAAATACAGAAGAGTGTCAATGAGACGCAAGTAGAGGGTCACTTCAACCGTCTTCCCCGGTTGTGCTTAATCATCCACCTTCAGGGCATCTTGTCTGTTAGGTGTGATGGGGGTGGAGATTAAAAAAATTGCACCAATGAGGTCAGGGTTGCTCTTCTAAACTGTGGGCATAACATGCTTGATGCAAAAATACTGTTTGTTTCTAATGATTGCGTACGATCTCCATCCCACGGAAAGCAACTGCATGACCAAGGTTGTAAGCCGGACAGTGCCAACGGCACTGATCACGGCTTGATTTTTCCTTGAACGTGTAATCTGACTATAGATTTAGAATCTGCAGGAAAAACAGGGTGATATTGATCCAAGAACAGGGTCGATCCATCAAGAATTGAGGAAGTTATGCCCGGCCAAAGGTTAGACCGGCTGAGGGAAAAACAGGTGACGGGAATTCACCCCTAAGGACCAAGGCTCGACCCTCAGAAGACCCAACAAGGCCGAAGCGCGCCTTGGGGCCCGGTTAGTCAATAAATAAAGGATCATTGAGGGCCAAGGTTGCTTTGGATGCTTTGGCATCCCAGTGTTTTATTGACAGAAATGGCACTTCGGGTGGCCGTCACCGCTTCTAGTGATGCTGCTAGCGACAGATTGTTGTGGTTCACGGAAATGGCCATATCTCGGCCGTCCTTCTAGGGAATGATGAAATTCTTGGTGTGTTGGAGAGCTGGGAAGATGAGATATGTGATAATGGGGAAATAACGCTTATCGCAGTCCTTTACGGAGCTTCGTATGGATTGGCGTCATTGGATCACCTAGGATGTGTCATTATGTACATATAGTCTTCTATGTTGAAACTTGAATAACAAGTTGCCACACGTGTTTTTGTGCTCCTCCAAGATGATCCTACGCTTCTGCAAACCCAGGAAGGTGTGCACCGGTCTCCCCTTGGTCGCCATTACCGTTGGTTGATGCCAACATCATCCGGTTGGACTAGCACACCGTGCCCGGTTTACACTTGGTATCAGTGCCATCCTTGGCTCAGGGACACAACGACCTATGTGGAAACCTCTCCTGGTCAGCATAGACAAGCACACATCTCGTCTCGTTGGTAGATCTGTGCCCAAGGCCAGCCACACACTCCAGTGACAAGGCGGTAACCGGAGGACCCTTTGAGGACGAAGTTACACCGGACACAGAGATGACTTCATCCGGCACGTTCTCCATGGCCGTGGGGTTTGATGCGTAAGGCGAAGTAACAACATGCACAGTGTTGCAGAAGTTGCTCGCCAACATGTAGGCCAAGATGGACCTGTTGGAGAAGCAAAACGCGTACCTCAATCAAGAGCTCGTGAAATTTCCAATGAAAACACCAATGGCAATTTCCACCACTAACTGAACTGCGGTGGGTGTCTCGAGCCTGCCCAAGCCGGAGCCGTTTGACCCATCGATGAAGGATGGGCCAGCTCCACACGCTTGGATACACGGACTAGAGCTTTACTTCACTGCCAACAGCATGGATGCCTCAAGGTACAAGGCGTGTCGTGACTATGTCGTGACTGTTGATGGGGGCATCGTTGGACTGGTGGGCCGATATGATGCAGTCCACTCCACATGGCAGTGGAGCAGCAATGGTCGTCGGCATTACGACCGTGACCAGAATCTCAACCCCATCGGCTCAAACCTGTAGTAGTGGTGATACTACCCTGAAATGGCCGACCTCGTGGAAGGAGTTTGTGAAGTTTTATAAAGCGCTTCACCGTGGGTGACGTGAGGAACAACGCGCGTGCCAAGCTGCATCGGATTCGCCAAACTGACGGCGTCCTAGCTTCCTCAGGATGAACTCTCCTGTGGACACCGTCTTTATGCCTTTTCTTCTGACCATGGTGGCGGGTTTATGGCGTCCATTGCCTGCTTCTTGACCTCTTGTGGGGTGTGTATGGAGCCGTTGGCTCCTCACACACCTTAACAAAATGGCATCTCCAAATGCTCGAACCTCAACTTACTGACGGTATCCGCACCCTGCTCACTACCTCGCACCTACCACCTCCTCCCTATCTTCTCCTTTGAGGCCATGTCTTACATGACATGGGTCTAGACACCGTGTCCCTTACTGTCATCATCCCCATCATGTTGCTCCCTTTGAGCACTGCTTTGGCCATCACACTGACTTGTGTCTTGCCTGTGTCTGGGATAGGTTCACCGCAGTCAGACTGCCAGATGACCTTCGTGATGGCAAGCTCAGTCCTCGTGCTTGTCTGTGCATCTTTTTGGGTGTTTGTGCCTTGTCCAAGGCTTGGCACTTCTAGGGCACTGACTGTTGACGTGTTATTGAGTCCCGTGATGCTCTCTTCTTTGAGGACGTCTTTTCTCATGACCTATCTCATGTTGTGCCTCCATTCTCTCTGTCCTTGCTCATTCGGCCTGGAGGGGTAGGTCTGTGTCCGCCTCTGTTCTTCGAGGTATTCCTTCATCTGTGTGTGCCGCAGGCTCACTGTCCTCTCTACATTCCTCTCCACAGTCATCACCAGTCGCTTCCCTTGACGGTAATTCACACAGTTCTTCAAGCTCAGCGGCCGCTCCCCCTCATGGCTCACCGCCCATCTTTGCATCGCTAGCATCCTCAGAGCCGTCGTCCGTACCAATTAGTCTCACGGTAGAGTCCTCACAACACTCTCCCTCCAGCTCACTTCCTACTCCTAAGCCGCCTACTACTGCACATGCTGACACCTGAGAGCCATGTCCTGAGACTCAGGTTCCCGCTACCAGCCCTAAGCCATATACACACAGGGAGGCTCCGCACCCTCCCATAACGGCCGGTCACTCTACCCTCCCAGTTCTCCCTGCACCGAATACGGTCCAATGTATCATCCCCCATGGGTGGACCACTTGCCAAACCCACTAGCCTTGTTTCGCTGGGTCTTGCTGTAAGCGTCATCCATCCTAACTCAGCTGTGGGATGCGCATGGGTTGCCTGCAAATTCCACAGTGCCCTTGAGGCTTCAGTCGATGGCTATGTCTGTTATGGGAGCCGCCGGTCGAGGCGATGATTACGTCATCATGATGAGGTCAGATGCATGCTTTGATGCTCCCATTGTATGCTACGTGAAAAACCGTGCGAAATCGACCCAAGAACCGGGTCATTCGGTGCAGGGACGAGAAAGATACGGCCGTGCAAAAGTGGGAGGCACACCTCCAGAAAACAGGAAACGTACCGGTTCGACCCCGAGCACGGCGGAACGACTTTCTCGCCCACTGCAGCCAAAGCGCCCCTGGATGGACGCTTAGCCAATAAGGCAAGGTTCATTCGGGTCCATGGGCGCTTCGGGATGGCGGCTGGAGCTGCATTCGCAAGCAAGGACGCTTCGGGCGGCCGTGACCATCGCTGGCGGTGCTGCCAGCGGCCGTCACGCGTGGAGCACTCAAACGGCCATAACTTAGCCGTTTCTTCATGGATTGAGGCGTTCTTTGGTGCGTTGGAAAGCTCGTGACGCATACTATATGATTCATGTGTTATTTACATGATTGCGCCTTGATAGAGGGCTTCGAGGCGCTGAGTAGCTTTCGGCTGGCTCATAGGGGCTGGTATATAAGGAAGCCTAGGGGTGTTCTAGGCATGCCAATCTTACCCAGAGACTCTGTACATTGCATTGTACTGATCTATCAATTCTAAGGATTCATTCCTTGCCCAACCCTCCTTGTGTTCCAAGCATTGCCTCGCACACGTCCATTCGATCCTACAAGTCTTCCGCAGCGCACCTTGGTGCAAACGCCGCCGGGAGAGTCGCACGACGGGAACCTCGGTGACTAGCAGCGGTCTTGCTGCTAGGAGAGGGTCGTGCGACATCTCAAGGGTTGGCCCACACACCAAGGGGTCGAGAGTTGGGAGGTTCTTCCCAAGGGCTCGGCGTGTGACCGTCACGCCGGGCGCCCCTCGGTTCACATTTGGTATCAGAGCGCGTGGACGTTCGCTCGGCTTTGCGCGGACCCAAGGGAGGCAGCAGGTCTGCCACAACTGCATTTGGCCATAATTTTTTCGTCACAACCGGAAACATGGCGGCAGCGGCATACGACCAGGCCTACCTCATGGAGGAGATCCGGCGTGCTCTTGACGAGTTGCGTCAAGAGAACCAGCAGCTGCGTGCGGAGGTTGAGGCGAGGTACGTCGGCCAAGGGAGCAGTGCGTTGGGGGGTGTCGCATTGGCATCCGCACCTGCCTTTCGACGGCCCAAGTAGAAGGAGCCGGAGTTCTACACCGACAAAGGCAGTGCAAGGGAGTGGCTCTTCACGGTGAACTCGTACTTCATGGCGTTGGGCGTTCCCATGGGAGAAGATGCCACAAGTTTGGAGTATGCGCCTACGCTACTCCGGGGAATGGCGCTGCAGTGGTGGTCGGCATTGTGCCGGCGGAACGCCGCTGGGTTGCCGGATGGGCTGGGGGCCGGGCCACAGCTTCAGCCGTTGCTGAGTCTACCGCTGGGGCGGGAAGTGCAGCTCGGTGCGCGGGCGTTGACGGAGAAGCCAGAGACGTGGGAGCAGTTCGAGACGATGCTCCAGGCGCGTTTCGACCTCCTCAACGGCAGCCGGGTCGCACGTGACAAGATCAAGCACGTCAAGTAAGGCGGATCGGTCCAAGACTACACTACACGCTTCATGGCCTTGGCGGCGCAGATTGACGACCTCTCGGACGCGGAGGCGTACGACCACTACCATGACGGCCTGAAGCCGCACGTCCAACGCGAACTCGCGGTGCTCGGGTTGCGGACCTTTGCGGAGTTGGTCTCGGCGGCGGAGCGCAACGACGCGGTAAGCTACAATGCGCGCCGGACCAGCTATGCAACACAACCACGGGTGGAGCAGCCGGGTCAGGCTGTGCCCATGGAGGTGGACGCAATCCAAGCCGGGCAGCGGGGTGCGGGGGGACAGCAAGGACCGAGAGGCAAGTGCTGGGCTTGTGGTGAGGAGGGTCATCGCAAGCGTGATTGCCCCAAGCGCAAGGCACAGCAGGGAAACGGGCAGCAGAAGTGAGGAGGGGACGACCTACTACTGCAAGTCTTTCGTCCGCAAGGTACAGCACCAGCCCTGAAAGGCTTTTGCCGATTAAGGAGCTGCCTCAAGTGTTGTTGCGGAATGAAGGTGAGACCCGGCAGTTTCCAGGGATCATCCTGGAGCTGGTTCTTGAGATTCCGGAGGGGAGTTTCAAGGGTCGGAGGAAGATACGTGGGCTGCTAGACGGCGGCGCGAGCCATAGCTTCTTCAACGACAGGTTGGCGACGAGGTTGGAGCTCGCACGGCAGCCGGGGACGTCGGCCAAGGCGCGGCAGGTGTCCGGAGTGGTGGAGTGCGGCATGCCTCTCGTCAAGCACAAAGTTCGTATGGGTGAGTTGGTGTGTGACATGGAGTTCCACACTTGCCCTATGGATGATTACGAATGTTTGATCGGCCGGGATTGGTTGCACGCCTGGAATCCGGAGGTGGATTGGAGGTGCAACCGGGTGGTCGTGAAGGCGGGCGGGAAAAATATCACTTTGCCTTTGTGGCGGGGTGAGGGGAAGGAGTCGGAAGTGGCGGAAGCGGGGAATCAGCTACGCGTCATCAACCTGCAGCAGCTCAAGTGGTGCAAGCGCAAGGGTGGCCAGGTTTACTTGGCATGGGTGCGTCCACAACAAGCAGCGGAGCAGCAGATTGCAGCGGTCGAAGCAGCGGAGGGGCAGCCGGGGGAAGGTGTAGGAGCTCCAGAGTTACCTCCCGGTGTCGGGGAGGTGCTCAAGGAGTTCAAGGACGTTTTCCCGGAGGAGTTGCCGAAGGGCTGCCGCCACAACGCGACATTGACCACAAAATCGAGGTGGTGCCAGGGTCGTCACCAACGGTGCGATCTTACAACCGCATGAGCGACGCGGAGCTTGCGGAGCTCAAGAAACAGTTGGGGGAGTTGGTGGACCAAGGCTTCATTTGACCGTCGGTGTCTCCGTATGCGGCGCCGGTGCTGTTCGTCAAGAAGAAATCAGGAGAGCTGCGGATGTGCGTGGACTACCGGGCGCTCAACAACATCACGGTGAAGAATCGCTACCCGTTGCCACGGGCCGAGGAGTTGTTCGACCAGCTTCGAGGCGCGCGTGTCTTCAGCAAACTGGACCTAAGGTCGCGGTATCACCAAATCCGCATTGCGGAGGAGGATGTGGAAAAAACCGCGTTTCGGACGCGCTATGGACATTTTTAGTATCTCGTGATGCCTTTTGGGCTAACGAATGCTCCTGCTACGTTCATGGCGTTGATGAACCGGGTGTTCCACCCCTACTTGGACCAGTTTGTGGTCGTCTTCCTCGACGACATCCTTGTCTACTCGCGGACGATGGAGGAGCATCAAGAGCACCTGCGGACGGTGATGGAAGTGCTGAGAAATGAGCAACTGTTTGCCAAGCTCAGCAAGTGTGAATTCGCCAAGCAGGAGGTGGAGTTCCTCGGGCACATTGTCAACGGGAGGGGAATCCGCATGGACCCGAAAAAGGTGGAAGCAGTGAAGGAGTGGCCAGAGCCGGCGTGCGTGCGTGACATCCAGGTTTTTCTGGGTTTTACGAACTACTACCGGAGGTTTATCNAATTCGCCAAGTAGGAGGTGGAGTTCCTCGGGCACATTGTCAGCGGGAGGGGAATCCGCATGGACCCAAAAAAGGTGGAAGCAGTGAAGGAGTGGCCAGAGCCGGCGTGCGTGCGTGACATCCAGGTTTTTCTGGGTTTTACGAACTATTACCGGAGGTTTATCCGGGGGCACGCGGCAATGGGAGCACCCTTGACAGACTTGCTCAAGAAGGGGCGCCAATGGGAGTGGGGTGCAAAGGAGGGGCAAGCCTTCGGTGTAATGAAGGCTGCCATGTGCCAAGCCCCGGTGTTGGTGCATCCGGACACGAGCAAGGAGTACGTGTTGGCGACGGACGCAAGCGACTATGCGATCGGCGGGGTGCTGATGCAAGACCAAGGGAAGGGGTTGCAGTCCATCGCGTACTACTCCAAGAAGCTGAAAGGGGCTGAGCTAAACTACCCGATCCACGAGAAGGAGATACTCGCGGTGGTCCAGGCCTTCAAGCAATGGAGGTGCTACCTTGAGGCGCAGCGGTGTGTGGTGCACACGGACCACTACGCGCTCAAGTACCTCAAGTTGCAGCCAAACCTGAGTCGTCGTCAAGCACGGTGGATGGAGCTACTAGAGGGTGGCTTCGACTACGAGATCCAGTACAAACCAGGAAGGATCAACCCAGCGGACCCGCTTTCGCGTCGCCCGGACTTGGACGTGCATGCGATCACAGTGCTGGCGGGATCTCCAATCATCCGTAGTCTGTTTGCACACGGTTATTCGGAGGACGAGGACTTTGCCGGAAGTACGGTGAAGGGGTGCAAGTGGGACGCCCAGTATTGGCGGCGGGAGAAGGGGAACCAGATTGTGGTACCGCGGAGTGCGTCTTTGCGACAGGCGTTGCTGGAGGAGGCGCACGACTCGCACTATAGAGGTCATTTTGGCCACGACAAGACCTTCAAGACGCTTGCGCGCCAATATTGGTGGGCGACGATGGGAGAAGATTGCAAGGAGTACGTGAGCAGCTGTGACACGTGCCAACGAATCAAGTCGCGGAGGGCACGGGCGCCAGGGGAGCTGCAGCCGCTACCGGTGCCGGAACGACCGTGGACGGACATCTCACTTGATTTTGTGGGAGGTCTTCCACGGAATGCAACGGGCAACACCATGGTGCTGGTGGTGGTGGACCGGTTCAGTAAAATGGCGCACTTTATTCCATGTGCGAAGAAGGTCACGGCAGCAGAGACGGCTCAACTCCTCTTGCAACACATCATCAAACTGCACGGGGTGCCAAAGTGCATGGTCTCGGACCGCAACCCGCGCTTCACCTCCCGGTTTTGGGAGGAACTCTTCAAGAAGCTGGGAACCCGTGTGGCTCTTTCATCGGCCTACCATCCCCAAACGGATGGCCAAACTGAGCGTACCAATCAGACCATGGAGCAGCTGCTGCGGGGGATCTTGGAACCGGATGGCGAGGGATGGGAATGCAAGCTCTCGGTGGCTGAGTTTTCCTACAACTCAGCAGTGCATGCCTCCATGGGGCGGTCTCCCTTTGAGGTAGTGTATGGGGTGCAGGCTACATGTCCCTCAGACATGGCAACAGGGTCGGACCTACCCGCGGTGCAGCAGTTTACAAGTGACTTCACAGAGGTGTGGCGCGGTGTACGCGAGGCGCTACACAAGGCACAGCAGCAGATGAAGCGGCAAGCGGAAAAGCACCGGACAGCCAAGGAGTTCTCGGTGGGACAACAGGTGCTGCTGAGCTCGCGGAACCTGCAGCTGGCGGGGGTGGGCAGCGACAAGCTCAAGCCCCGGTGGGTGGGTCCTTTTCCGGTGAAGGAGAAGCGGTCCGCGGTGAGCTACGAGTTGGAGCTGCCGGACCACTATGGGATCCATCCCATGTTCCACGCTTCTCTTCTCAAGGCCTACAAGGAGCCGGATGCACAGTTCGCGGCGCGGGGACAGGCCCCTCCCCCACCGGTCTTGGTGGAGGGGGAAGAGGAGTATGTGGTGGAGAAGATTCTCGGGCACTGTCGGCGCGGTAACGGGTGGCAGTACCTAGTGCAATGGCTCGGCTATGGGCCTGAGCACAACTGTTGGGTCCCCGAAGCCGATTTCCACAGGGGCGGTGCTGTCAACACGGTCCTCCGAGCGTACCAGGAGCGCACCGGGACGGTGCGCCCTCTGAGGGGGGGTGATGTTATGGGAGCCGCCGGTCGAGGCGGTGATTACGTCATCATGCTGAGGTCAGATGCATTCTTTGATGCTCCCATTGTATGCTACGATAAAAACCGCGCGAAATCGACCCAAGAACCGGGTCATTCGGTGCAGGGACGAGAAAGATACGGCCGTGTAAAAGTGGGAGGCACACCTCCAGAAAACAGGAGACGTACCGGTTCGACCCCGAGCACGGCGGAGCGACTTTCTCGCCCACTGCAGCCGAAGCGCACCTGGATGGACGCTTAGCCAATGAGGCAAGGTTCATTGGGGTCCATGGGCACTTCGGGATGGCGGCTGGAGCTGCATTCGCAAGCAAGGGCGCTTCGGGCGGCCGTGACCATCGCTGGCGGTGCTGCCATCGGCCGTCACGCGTGGAGCACTCAAACGGCCATAACTTAGCCGTTTCTTCACGGATTAAGGCGTTCTTTGGTGCGTTGGAAAGCTCGTGACGCGTACTATAGGATGCATGTGTTATTTGCATGATTGCGTCTCGATAGAGGGCTTCGAGGCGCTAAGTAGCTTTCGGCTGGCTCATAGGGGCTGGTACATAAGGAAGCCTAGGGGTGTTCTAGGCATGCCAATCTTACCCAGAGACTCTGTACATTGCATTGTACTGATCTATCAATTCTAAGGATTCATTCATTGCCCAAC